>KV417373.1:0-27161 GCA_001630345.1 Calocera viscosa TUFC12733
GACCATCACGACTAGCAAGCGAGAGGGGAGAGTCGACAGTAGGTGATGGTCGTGAGGAGACAATGGTCAATGGTCGAGTCGTGCTGGCACCTCGCGTTGACGAGCAGGGAGCGGAGTTCAAAGGTGGATCTGACTCCGTCCAATCCAATCTAATCGCCGCGGGAAGGGACCCCTAAACAGCTGTCCGCGGAAGGCTTCCGTACTCGGACATGACATGGAGAATTCCGGAAGCAGTTTATGCCTTTCCTCTCACCTCCGCGCCGACTGCTATAAGTTTCGAGTGTAGTACGAATGCAGCGATGTGGGCGCTACTCACGGCATGCTAAGCGCCAAGTAGCAGGGTGCTTGCGATGGCAAAATCGACGTTCATCATCATTCTTGAATTCGGAGAATCGCAACGTGCCCACTGGTCGTAAGAAGACACGTTTTTCATGCTAGCTGTACTGAAAGGGTGCTGATCTAGCACTCGAGGCTCCGAAGCTTCCGCTCACCGAGTTTATCGAAGACATCGCTGCCGTTGCGAAGAATGCTGCTGCTCGGAAGGTGCCTATAGCGGATCTGTACAAGCTCCCCACCTTGGTCAAGGAAACGAAAGAGTTGCGAGGCACGATTGGACAGATGAACGCGGAACGGAAGACGCTGACCGACAAAATCCAGTCTCTTCCGGCAGGTACACCGGAAAAGGCTTCTGCTGTCGCTGAGGGCCGCAAGTTACGGGATCAGGTCCAGAAACTGCAATACAAGCTGGCAGAACACCAGGGCAACTTTCAACGAATCGGCATGGCCATTCCTAACTGGTCACACAAGGATGTTGCGATCGGAGACTACAGGAACATCAACGAAATTGCTACCGGGGGTCCTACGCCCATCGAGCTTGACGGCAAACGAGACCACACGAAGATCGCTGCGGCTCTGGGTCTGCTGAATCTCACTTCCGCGTCAGTCGTTACGGGAACCTCGTGGTACTACTTGCTTGAGGAGGCTGTCGCGCTTGAACAAGCTCTCGTCAACTATGCCCTCTTTACAGCTGGCTTGAATGGCTGGAAAATGGTCACGACGCCCGATGTCATCAAAGCTGATGTCGCATGGCGATGTGGCTTCCAGCCAAGAGAAGACGAAGCTGGTCAGACGTTCTTTGTCGAGTCTTCCAGCACTCGTGCAAAAAAGAAAAACAGAGGGTGGAATAAACCGGGAGCCAAGGCCAGTCCGAAAGACATCGAAGATGAAGCTCTAGTCCTAGCTGGAACGGCCGAGATTCCCCTTGCTGGTCTCTTTGCTTCTCAAACGTTCCGGTCCAGAGATTTCCCAATGACCGTCGTCGGCCTTGGGAAGGCGTTCAGAGCCGAGGCTGGCGCTCGCGGTGTTCAAACAAGGGGACTGTATCGCGTACACCAGTTCACCAAGGTTGAGCTATTCGCAGTCACCGATGCCGAATCCAGCGAACAGATGATGGAAACGATGCTGTCGTTGCAGAGACAAATCATTGATGGCCTTGGTATTCCCTACAGGTAAGCGATCGCGTCACCGAGCGGTGGATGCTGAGTGGTCATGCTTATCGTGTGTCAGGGTTTTGGATATGCCCACAGAAGAACTGGGAGCATCGGCGTGGAGGAAGTATGACATAGAAGCTTGGATGCCTGGACGGGGAGAATGGGGCGAGGTACGTTGAAGTACGGGTCCTGATCTTCGATGTACTCATGTCGGCCAGATATGTTCACTATCCAACTGCACCGATTATCAATCACGGAGACTCAACGTCCGCTATTTGGGCAACAACCAGACGGTCTATGCCGGGCAGCAGCCTCCTGGGCAAGCTAGCAAGGTCGACCTCTTGGAGACCGCCCAAGATCGCCGGGAGAAGCATCTGGACAAGAAGTTCGCGCACACCCTGAACGGGACGGCAGCCGCCATTCCAAGACTGATTATCACCCTATTAGAGAATGGTGCAGTGTTCGCACATGGAGAAGTGGTTGCCCTGCGGTTGCCGCAATCTTTACGACGGTTCTGGATTGGATCTGAGGAGCGCATTGAATGGGTGGAGACAGGGCAATCGCTGTCGCCTGAAGGTGACGTGTGAGTCAAGGCCCATTATGGGGAACCGTGATCTCGATGTTCGAAGTTCGTAGCGAAGCTAATGACACTCGTCTCATCAAGCGCCGTTGATTAAGATCGAGGGCTGACTTAAGATCGAGGGCTGGATCTGCCCCAAATGACCCGTCGGACCCTTCGATTTGAACCAACGAAATGCATCCCCTGAGAAACACAGTGACAATGCAGTACCCATGGCATCGTCACAGCCGGCGTTGCTCAGCTCTCTGAGTTGCCTCGGGCCCTCAACTCTGTTGAGATAAAATGAAACAGTATATTGTGACGAACTCAATTCGCTGGATTCCGCTGATCGATAACAAAACATGTGCATAAGGACTTGCTCTACGGAGACTACTGTCCGAGCGCATCGCATGGGGCGACGCAGGACATTGCTATCCGGAATGCTGTTGAAGCACGATACAGTGGTTGTTTCAAACCCTGTATGCTCTCAGGACTGAAGAGGCACCACGAAGCTGAGTGCTCCCTTCCAATCTCCACGAAGTACTTTCAAGCAGCTCTTTGAAGTCTTCCGTGGTGCGTGCACGAGAGTTCAGAAGGAGCATCATCAGAACGTCTATGTTTGAGACTTCAAAGGAAAGTCAGCTTGTGTCAGATGTTGGAAACAGCGGCAAGCATACCATATTCCGCTCCGGCACCGAACCCGACATTAAGGGGCATCGGGACGGGAAGACTCAATTTTTGAACTTCCCTCATACTTTTGCCCTTGATCTTCTTGAAGAAATCCTCCACAGTCAAAGAATGGGCGCCATCTGGAATAGACGGCGTGAAATTGACGATCAGCAACTTTGTTCCTGGAGGAGCGGCCGGAACGAGGTTCTACACCCCATCAGACATTGCTTCGTTGAACGATGAGCCGCTCACCTGCAGCATTAGCTTGACTGTATCGTCAGGCCAATTGTGGAGCACAGCCTTGATTAGGAAGACGTAGGGATAGTCCTCCGGGGCGGGAGGCAGGGGCGTGGGCTCGAAGAAGCTATGAGGTAAGAAGGAAATCCTCCCAGTATCCAGCGCTTCTGGCATATTGTCCTGCCAGAACTGTCGCTCCGAATCAGCATTCCATATTTCAAGAATTGCGTTGAGATTGACATACCTGACGAGCCTCCGGAATAACCTCCGCTCTATCCTGCAATATTGCCTTCCAGCCGGGATGCCGCTTGAGAAACTGCATCACCAAGCCACCGTGTCCAGCTCCGATATCGACCAAAGTGATAGCAGGACCCAGATCATCCAAATGGACATCAACCAAGATTCCCTTGTCCAGATGGTTCTCGATCTCTGTCATGCCGCGATGGAAGCGCTTGAGCTCCAACGGATTATTTTCCAGCCATGAGAAGAAGGGGGTTTTGAAGAACTCTTCGAACGCCGTCTGGACACACACTTCAGTGACTCGCTATGGACACGTCTGTAATGCTTACCGGATGCAGTGCATCAGAGGGCATATGCAGCACCTGTGGCACAATAGTTGCGGGAGGGGCGTAGCCAGGGATGATACCATTCATCTCAACAACAGGTCCACCTCCAGGTGCCAATGAACGCGTCAACCGTGTTGGCACGACGTGACCAACGGAGACCTCCTTCAGGTATCCCCCATTTGCAAGCATACGCGAGATTGATCCTTTCACTTCGCCTCAGTGTCATCCTGCATCAGAGGAGGATAACATACGCAGCTTGATGGCGTCGACGCCTGTCTTCTCGGACACCTCTTTCAATGAGATGCCCTCCGAGCCTGCCGCCAGCACTGTCTCCGCGATGGATGGACTCGTTTCGGTTGCTGCCGCCAAGCAACCGGGTATGACAAACCGAAAGTGGTCCACTAGAGATCTTTCGGCCGGATCTTGAACCAGGATGGTAATCTGCTGACAGAGACCAACAATGGCCCGACGGGCATAGAAGCTGACGGGATCCGGTATACCAGCGTCCAGGGGATGGGGAGTAAGATCATCGCTGCGGAAAGGAGGAAACCCCTGAGTCTCCATTGATGTCTTTAGCGCAGAGATAGCAGTAATCAAAGAAGACAGGAGAGTATCGAGTTCCATTGCGGACGGGGAGTCCATGCTGAACATCGGCGGTTTGGGGTTGAGTGCACGGTGTTTATATCGGCGCAGCGCGAGCCACGTTCCAAGAGACAATGGGGACCCTCATCGACCGATGCAGGCCTGATCTGACCAAACGTCCGACGCATGACCCACGTCCCGAGAGGACGGTGCATTGAATCAAGCCGAAGCAAGCTGCACATTTGAAAAGAGAGTGGACTCTTGATCAAGTCGATCTCGTCCTTTTCTTGCGTTCGCCGTATGGAGCATCAGAGCCAACTATTTCGATCTGCACATGCTCGAAGTAGCAAGGGTAGGATACTCTGCGGGCGGGTAAGTACTGCCCGCTCTAGTTGTCACGAGAGCACACTAAAGACGAGAGGAACGGAAGCACTGCCACATGGCTCAAGTCGGGGGTTCTCTGTGCCCGACTTCCGGTTGGCCCTCTGTCCTCCATTACAGAACCAAACTGGCTCTCCGGCTCAGATTCTCTCCTTGTATTTCTATTTGGCTCTCCCTGGCTTCCAGCCGGAGTCTGCATACCCGTCCGTCTTGGCACTTAGGTCCGCCGGTGCCTGCTTTCTTCAATACCTCGATGCCTCCGTCAGGCGATACAATCCCAAGTACCCAATTCATAGGTCACTACTTGTCATCTGAACTGACCGACATACTGAGGCTTTCTAAGATATCGGAGTGAACTTGACCGATCCCGTCTTCCGCGGCCTTTATCGCGGGAAGCAGGTCCACGAAGGTAGCTCGCTTAACCCTTGAACTTCGTTGTGGATCTTGGGGACGCTGACCTCCGCCCTCAGATGACTTCGCTAATGTAATTATCCGTGCAGATGCGGCAGGTGTCAAGGGAATGATGATAACCGGCGGCAGTCTGCATGAATCTCGGGAAGCAGTTGATCTGGCCAATAGCTCAGGTGCAGGTACTAAGCCGCGTTTCTCCCACAAGGACGGCAACGGATTGGTCAACCCTGATGTTAGGTATCTACGCAACTGTCGGCGTGCATCCAACCCGGACATCGCAGTTGGAATCGTATCCCTCTGGTGCTGCTGTGTACCTGGGTCTTCTGGAGGAGTTGATCGAACAGAACTCAAAGCCCAAGGGGAAAGGGAAGATTGTGGCGTGGGGCGAGTGCGGACTGGGTGAGTAATTGTTGTTTGAAGAACTGAAGGATGACGCATTGACTGCTTGTAGATTATGATCGCTTACAGTTCTCTGACGTGGACACGCAGAAGAAACATTTCGCAACTCAGCTGAAGTTGGCCCAGAAACACGGACTGCCCCTCTTCTTGCATTCTCGTTCTGCTCACCAAGACTTCGTCTCAATCTGTCGGGGAGCCGGCTATGACAAAGATGGCGGGCATGCAAATGGAGGAAAGAGTGGAGTAGTGCACAGGTACTTCGACCATTCTTCATTACCGAAAGTTGAGGTTGACTTTTGCCAGTTTTACGGGCACGGAAGCTGAGATGAAGGAGCTGGTCGGTTCCTCTCTATCGACAGGACGGACAGAACACTAAACTTGTCCAGGTCGAAATGGGATTCTACATTGGCCTAAACGGTTGCTCGCTCAAGACAGAGGAGAATTTAGCTGTTGCAAAAGCTGTCCCGCTCGAACGCCTTATGCTGGAGACCGGTGAGTCTTGTCTTCCATGACTGTCGCTTGCCAACCTAAGATCGAGCAGACGCTCCATGGTGCACTATCACAACTCCACATTCATCCTATCATCACCTCAAAGCACTCCCTACCGATTTGCGTCAGCTATACTTCCCAGATTCATGCAAGAAGGAGAAGTTTGTGACGGGCAAAACAGTCAAGGGCCGTAATGAGCCTTGCGCGACAGGCGGAGTCGCGTGGATTGTCGCACAAGTGAAGGGCGTTTCAATAGACGAGGTCGCGACCCATGCATGGAAGAACACCGTCGGGCTGTTCGGGCTGTCTGAATTGGACGAGTAGGATAAGCGTGGCGTGTAATACGAGTAATGATGAGATAATTCACTTCAATGCCTGGGACCTTGGGTGAGACCTTCCGTTTACGGTACATTGCCCTCGTGTAGGGTCGGACGCGTCCTTCACGGTCCTCGAACGATGTCCACGATCTCATGTCGCTGGCGCCTACCACGATAGTACGGGGCGCACCACCCGCGCTTCAGCCATACTACTACACCTCTTCTCTATTTGTAGAGCCGCTACGAGCGGACATCGCCGACTTGCTCGGCAAGTTTAAGGATGCTGTGAACGCCAAGCCGGACGGAGAGTCCCCTTTCCAGCAGTTCAAACGCATATGGATCGAGACGGGTTGGAAGTGGGTGCATCTACTGGTCTTGGAGGAAAGAGCTAGGAAGACCTTCATTGAAGTTGTCGAGAGGTGTTTCCTAGGTGAGAAAAAGTGAAAGTTGGAGGGAAAGTATGTGCTGATGCTGGACAGAGGTGTTGAACGTCAGCGACGATCTGGTCAGCTCGCTTGGCGCGCTATTCGCCCTGTACACTTTCCATACCACCCAGCCGTCCGCCTTGTTCACGATAGGCCATATCGACGTTCCAATAGGTAATATGTCTCCTCCAGCATCCCTACAAAGCTCAACGAGTTCGTAGATGTGCACGCCGTCTTGCGGAACCTCCCCTCTCGCCTGAGTGGTTCGCGGAAGACAGAAGCCACTTACATAGTCCATCACCTATCGGTTTCCTTCCGCCTCACCCCATCATCCACCCTCATACCTACCCTCCCTCACGCGACCATCGTTCGCGTGCCGAAGCCGACGACGATGGCCCATGGGCGACCTACGACCAAGACGCGGCGTGAGAACTACCTGCTCTCCCTGCGCCGGCTCACGCGGGAAGTGGACGAGTTGAACAGCATCGGTGACCCGTCTGGCGAGGGGGAGGACTTTGGACTGGAGCTGCCGAGCGCGGAGGAGTACGTAAGGATCAAGGAGGAGCTTGTGGGTGTGCTGGACGAGGACGAGGAGAAGGCTCTGAGGGAGGGTACGGCGCGCACGGAGAGGAGGATGAGGGAGATCGAGGCGTGGGCGATGAGGGAGGGGAAGGATGTGGAAGGGTATGATTGGGAGGGGAAGCCGATTGGGCTTGACTTAGTGGGCCTTGACCCGGAGGACGAGGGGTCATAGCGGGCACCGCAATCTCACAGACCAATATATATACCAGTCTACCAAATGTGGGCTGCTAGTCCCAGTACAAACAACGAGACGAGCATTTTTGCAAGAATGGAAGGCGCCCTACTTCTTCTCGGACACCACGCCCTCGGCCTGATCGGCCAACCACCAGGCTACGGTGCGCTTGATGCCCTCCTCGACGCCGACGACGGGCTCGTACCCGAGCACACGGCGCGACTTCTCGATGTTGTGCCACCTCTGCGCGGTGAGGTAGTGCACGCGGTACGGGGTGAAGTTTGTGCCCTTGCCCGTGAGCCAGCCGTACGTCTCTGCGAACGAGGCCAGGATGCCGCCGAGGCTCTTCGGGATGTGCCACATCTTCTTCATGTTGATGTCTGCGCCGAGTGCGGTCCAGATGGCGCGGAAGAAGTCCCACTGGTAGACGGGCTCGCCGCCGGTGATGAAGAAGGCGTTGCCTGCGACCGTGAGGGGCAGCTTGCCCTCGTCGTAGTCGATGGCGAGCGACGTCGGGGACAGCGCGTCGAACTTTGTGCGCAGGACCGGGCGCAGCTGCTGCGTCGACGGGTCGCGGTAGGCCTCCTGCTCTGCGAGCTCCTCCGCGTCGGGGTGCGGGCTCGGGCCGAGGGGCTTGGCGGCAGACGTGGGTATGCGCCGGAAGCCGGTCGTCAGCGTGATCTGCGGGAGGGCGACGCCGAGGTCCTCGTTGGCTATGGGCACCTCGGTGATGGAGAGCTTGTCGCACGCCAGCAGGTGCGCAACGACGACATTGTCGACGTACGTCCAGTCGAAAATGTTGTCGTTCTTCCCGATCTGGATCTTCCACTGCCCGCGGGTGACTACCTGAGCGGCGGAGGGCATCATGAGACGGTCACGTGGGCTGTGCGGGCGATAAATCGTTAGCGGGCGGTCTCAAACAGGCCGTGGAAATGATGGCGTACCCGAAGATGCCTGCGGGGCGCAGAGCGCATGTCGCAAGCCCGTCCTTGCCATTCGCGGCGAGGACGATGTCCTCGGCCATCTGCTTGGTCTTGTTGTACGCCTCTTCGCTCTGGGGGAAGGGCAAGCGCTCGTCCGCATCGACGATGTTGTTCCTGTTGAAGACGACACCGGCGGACGAAGTGAACACGAGCTTGGGCACCGAGTTCGCAATGCATGCTGCGATGATCGTCTGGGTCCCCTGCACGTTCACGCGCTCGAGGATCTCCTTGGGCGCTTCGGGCGAGGGAGTCGCGGTGTGGATGATCACGGATGCTTGGCACTGAGTGAAGGGGTTAGCAGGACGGCACGGCAGGCAGAAAATAGTGCGCACCCTCGAGATAGCGTCTGAGAGCTGCTTCTCATTGCAGATATCGCCGTTGAAGAAGGTGATCCTGTCGTCAAACACCCGCTGGACAATGTCGAAAACGGCGACGCTGCTCTCTCCGCGGTTGAGGAGGCCGTCGACGATGTGGGAGCCGAGGAAGCCGCTGCCGCCGATGACGAGGTAACTCTCAGGCATGACTGGGATGTATGTCGGGTGCTGGAGAGTAGGAGGGAGAGGGGAGAGAGGAGAGGAGGAGATGAGTTGGAGGAAATGAAGGAACGGGCGCAGGGGTCGTACGGTCCCTTCCACGAGTCGGGAGCGAGCCGAGCGGGGAAAGGCACGCCCAAAAGGGTTCACCGGGGCCGAACCACGTGCGCTCCCCGCCTGTCTGACTGCGCCACCCGCGGCCCGACCGCACAACCACAACCGCGTCACGGACTAGCAGCTGGAAATCCTGAACTCGCACCGATATCCCATCGCCTGCTGCTTCCCCCCCGGCGTATGCCATCAATACCCCTTAGATGTGGTCCTTCGCGGCGCGCAAACCACTGACCTGCTTCTACTGCCTCACCCCCACCTCACCCCGCCAAACCGCAGGCCTTAACCCGTACTACTGGAAATGCCCCGCCTGCGAGCAGTGGAATAGGCGCAATACGAGGGGCGAGATCGTCCCTGACCCCGGGGCACAGAACGTGTTCACGAACCATGGGAGCTGGCAGAAGAGAGGTGCGCTAATTGCCGCGCGGCTGTGGATAACACTGATCGCTGGGAGTAGCTTCGCTCCCTGACAATGCCTTTCCTCCCGGGACGCCCTGGTCTCCGTTCTGCACTCAATGCGTGACGAACCAGAAGCTCATCGTGGAGATGGTGGCCAATTACATCCCCGACGAATCTGTGAGTCGCAATTGATCTTTCCTGTGTGACACGCTGACGCAGACTCCCAGGACCCGAACTACCTCGCCGCCCTCGCCAACGTCTCCGCATACCGTGCCGACCTGGAGCGCCGCTACCCACCCCTGTGCGAAGAATGCCGCCCGCGCGTCGAGGAAGAGCTGCGGAAGCACAATAACGAGGCGACAGCGGAGATTAGGGCTAGCATGGCCGCAGCCACCTTCGCTAGTCCTAGCAGCACACCGAGGCATGATGTGAGGAGGGAGACGAGGGAGCTGAGGAGGGGGGAGCTGAGGCTCTGGAGGGTCAGAGGGCTCATTTGGGTGCTGGGACTGGTGTTGTCTGTCGCGAGGTGTATCAGAGGTATGTTCTGCTGCGGGTTGTGTGGTAGCGCGAGCTGACTGGAGAGAAGTTCTTGTCCACCCGTCAGAGATCCCCCAAGGTGATAGTGCCACTCGAGAAGTCATCATCACGCTCGCATCTATCCTGTGGACAACATGGAACCCAAAATGGCTTCGTTACCGGAGATATCTGCAAGCAGGAGTGCTGACGCAGACGACCGGTCTGCGAACCTGGACTGTACGTCCACCTGCATAGTGTAACTCTTCTGTCTGATATCCTCTTAGATCTTTCAGCTCATCATCTACGTTTTCCGCGTCCTACTATCACTCTCTTACCTTGGCATCTTCAACCCTATATTACCCGACACACAAGAGTCATACCGCATCCTAGGCGCTCTCAGCCTCACGGCAGACACCCTCTTCAGCTTCATCGCATACCGCACCATAACAATCAAGAAGATACCCCTCGCCTCCAAGCGCACCCTGGCGCCTCTCGGGCCCGCACCGCCAAGACAGACATTCTACGAGAACGCGCTGGACGGGCTGCGCCTCTCGGACTCTCCGCAGCATACACCCACAAAACAGCGACTCACATCCGCACCGCGGGCGAGGACGATCTCCCCTCGATTCCCATCTTCCCTGCCGAATGGCGACCTCCGATCTTCCTCTGCGCCCCCTCCCGCCCCGCCTTCCGGATTCTCTCCCACCCGCATCCCCGCCACTCCACCCCTAGCCGGCTCCTCCGTGACGACAGAAGATGACCCGTCGCCTATGGACCTGGATCCCCCGCCGTACGAAACGCACATGAAGCCGCAGACCTTCCCCCCGCGGTTCAGCGCCACAGGGCTGGAGGACCTGCTCAGCAGCTGGAACCTGAGCGACACAGCCCCGCCCCCGCCGAGGAGGCGCGAGATAGGCGGAGGGTGGCAGGAGGTCGGCCTCCTAGAGCTGCTGGAGGGGGTGGCCCTGTGTGTGGGATGGGCGAGCGGGGAGATGCGGGCGATGCAGGTCGGCTGGGCGTGTATTGGCGTGGTGGGGATCTATAAACTGGGACAGCGACAGACGCTCGCTGCGGTAGGTGCCGTCCTTTCCGTCTGGAGAGTACTTGGACTGACAGGATACGCAGGCGGTTGCTGCTAGCGCCGCTCTGATGAGGGCTGCATTGCCCTTGCCATTACTAGCTTCCCGGCTCGGGGTGTCAGCGATGGTCGAAGCGCTTCTGTGGGACATCGTTTGTCTCGCTATCATTGGGACCGCAAGGCTTCCTTCCCGGAGCTGACGTGATTACCGACCTGATTACTGTTTGTATCCATTGCTTTCATCACTGCACGCATTTGTATCCTACCGCATGTATCCGCACGTTCTGTTCCTCTACCCGCGCTTCTTAGACCGATTGTGCAATATTACTGGGCGTCGTGTTCGCCGTGTTCGCTTGCAGATGCGGCGTCGTCCGAGGAGCAGAGCACTTGCTCGGTTCCGCGGCTGGCTTGGCGTTCACGCGCGTCTAAGAATACGTATGCAGCACACTTCGCCACCCGTCCCTTACCGCACGCACTTCAAGTTCGCCCGCCGTCCCCCATCTCCTCCACCTCCCATTCCCTTGCTGGACAATGGCAACGCAGGCGGCAAACCCGGTGCTCACCGCGACAGTACGCAGCGTGTACGGCCGCAGCTGGAGGATCACACTGACGGGAAATCCAGTTCTTTAGAGATGATACCGTCGCTCTTGTCGCGCGCCCGACGGAGTATGCGATCGTCGTGCGCTGCTGGTATGACACGATGGAGGATATCCCTTTGCCGGATACGGGCGATCCACTCGATCGGCAACTAGAGCGAGGTATGCTGCCCCTCATGACGATGTTAGAATCTCGATCTTGACTGATGGTGGCCACAGGAGAGTACGGTATCACGTCGTTCACGAATGGCCAGCGGGCGATCCTCAAAGAGTCCGATATCCTGCTCAAAGACCGCGCCTTCCGGCCGGGCGATGTCGTCAAGCAGAACCTGACGGACGTAATGAGCGGGATCGTGACGGGCACGCACTGCGAGGTCATGCTCGAGCATGCGATCACGAAGCAGCCCCTGCAGGGGTGGGTGGACGTCCAGTATGTGGAGCTGGATACGGAGGTCGCGCCGGGCGATTATGTCATCTATGGGAATTGGATAGGAACTGTAAGCGTTCATGCTTCATCTTATCAGGGAGGTGCTGAGAATGATTGTTCCAGGTTCAGGATGTACGTGATGAGTCAGCTCAAGTCGATCTGCGTACTGAGTGGTGTCTAGACCTTCGAGGAGACAACATGCGTCACCAGTGCGGGAAAGCCGAGTCGAATAGCGGAGCCAGGAGCGCATTTTCTTATAGGGGAGAAGACAACGGTGTGTAACTAAAGTGTCGATTGGATACAAGAGCTGATGCTCTCGCAGGAGATCCTGGATCCACGGTACCTCGCTTTTCTTGGGAACCAGGAACGGGTAGTCATCGCGATCAAGCCGATGGCTGTTGCTATCTCCTGGCTCGCGATTAACCAGTCTCTGCCGCCTGCCCAAGCGGCGTCAATACCTCGCCCGAAGAGGAATTGGACCGGTCGAGAACTGAACGAGCTGCAACGTTTCGTTTCCACAAACTATGACTCGCATCGGATCATGGAGCGGGTTCGATTCAAGGATCTCGAAGTGGCGAGAAGGCGAGGGGTGAGGCCCGCTGTATTCCCTATCAACAGGAATACGAGCATCTCGGTCGACACTTTGATTGTGGCCGATACGAGGATGACCGTTACCGTGCTTTGGCAGGATGGGACCTCCTCACTGCATCTTTCAACAAACTTGGTTCCACATGCCAATATCGACGAGTATGACTGCTGGTGTGTGTCACGTCTCCTTTGTCATTCAGAGTCTGACTGGTATACCAGGCCCGGTGATCAAGTGATGTACAAGGATGAGGATGGTCCACAAGCGGTGGTCGTCCAGAAAGCCTTCCCCACACACCGCATAATGGAAGTCATGCTCAGCAAGGACGGGACGATTCAGACGGTGTCAGCTTTGGAGGTCGATCCACAAGGACCGCTGCCCAGTATATACGGCGTGCGACAGGGCGATATGGTGTTGATCAATCTCGAGAACAATGGAGAAGCACCACCCATCGTCCCGAGACTGGGCGAGATCGAGCCGTGGACCAAGACAGCGGGAGATGGCAAGAATGGGTGGAGAACTGAGCTTGCCAAGCTCGGCCTGCAAGCACTGAATCGACCGGACTCTGGAGACGGAAGTCTAGGGCGTGCGAACATGGTGGAGTGGGTGGGCGAGGTTATCACCAACCGGCTGGACGGGCGCATTGAGGTCATGCTGCCCTCTGGTAACACTGTCATTCACCCCTTGAACAAGCTTTCCTTATTGATCGACGACGTGGATGAGATGCAGTTGGGCGACTGGTTCGAAGCCGAAGAAGGGGAGGAAGGCGACGACGAAATGATGGACATAGAAGAAGCCCGAAGTGATTGGTCTGAAGGAAGCTGGGAGACTGTGGACCATGCCGAACACGACAAGGACTGGGCTGCAGAAGATGAGGAAGAGGAGCCACCGGTCATTGACATCAGCCAACCAGATGATGTCGAAATGAACGGTGGGGAGGAGCCGGTCGCACCTGGTGGCTTTGCGCAACCATCGTTAGAACGCCGACCGGTCGTTGAACCTACACCGACACCACCACGATCAGCTGCCGTGTCACCCCCGCCACCGCCCACTCTTGCCGAAGCTCCCGCCGACAGTCCGAATTGGGAACGATTCGTCATTCAGGAACAGTGTCCACCAGACCACTTCTTTGCCAACAAAGAATCTGCCGTGCCTGGTAAGGCATTCTTGGGTCGTTTGCAAAAGGAGTACAAGGTTCTGCAATCAAGCCTGCCAGGTGAGCTGCTCGACAACCTTGGCGAGGCCAGTTTTCTGACACTTAGCCAGAAACAATCCTTGTTCGGGCGTACGAGGACCGAACAGATCTCCTTCGTTGTCTCATCCTAGGTCCCGACAATACGCCTTATGAGGATGCACCTTTCGTAATCGATTGGTACCTCGAGCCTACCTTCCCTCAGACCCCGCCTCTGGCACATTTCCATAGCTGGACCAACGGAAATGGTCGAGTCAACCCGTGAGTCGTGGCATCGACGTGATGCACCTGTTACTGACCATGTGCAGGAATCTGTATGAGGAAGGGAAGGTGTGCTTGTCAATTTTGAATACCTGGAGCGGCGATCGTTCAGAGTCCTGGAGCGCTGCACGGTCTTCACTGCTGCAAGCTTTCGTCTCAATCCAGGGTTTGGTGCTTGTCAAAGAACCTTGGTATTGCGAGCCAGCATACGAGAAGCTTCGCGGTACCGCAGAGGCGGAGGTCAGCAGTCGGTTGTACAGTGAGAAGGCGTACGTGCTGTCGCGTGGATTTGTGCGGCATGCACTGGAACAGCTGCCGGGAGGTTTGGAGGCTGAGGTTCAGTGGCATTATTACGACAAGGGTGTCCTCGCCAAGGTCATCCGGGACGTCATCGACCTCATTGCAAAGAGCGTTAGTGAGCCGGAGGGCTCGACGGCACCTAGCGACAGGGCCATACCGAGACTGACCATGGGAGGAATCTTGCCCTTGCGACGGACCCTCACCAAGTTGCAAGCGATTTTGGATGCTCGGACAACACCTGCAGACGCTACATAATGACCCTTCCACTGTTGGTTCCCGTGTTGATCTGCACATACCAAGATGTATTCATACAGAAGTCAATGTCATAACAGTAGAATTGTCTGATACGCGTCAAAGCGTACACGTAGAGTTCCGTCTTGATCAATTCAATCAGAAAGATGCTCCGCGGAACATGATACTTTCTCGAGCAATCATCTCATTGTGCACCGGCATATACATTTGCAACTAGTACGATAAAGCAATGGTATCAATAATCTCGACTCTCTGCTCTAAAATAAAGGAATCAGCAGAAGGCAAAGAACAAGGGGGTATCATCTCCAGCACAGTGCGGGGATACAGTAGCAGCTAGAAGCAGGATTGCAAAAAAGAAGGTCAAGATCGGCTTGCGAACGAGGGGGCAGAACAAATGCTCTGAGAACGGACAAGAGGGAACGATTGCGGGTGTGCGGCAATGAGCAATGAGCAATAATAGCATTTTTGTGTGCGTGAGTCGAAAAAGGCCTGTCTCGAACGGGATGCTGAAAGGGCTGAAGCTGAAGGCGTTTTTGGGTTGGGCTGGGAGGGGCGTGCTTGATGGGCGGGGTCCGGCGGTGTGCGTGGTATGGTATGGCTACAACGCCGCGGCTCTGGCGGCAGCGTGTCTATGCGGGCTATGCGAGGTCGAGGCGGGACGGGACGAGACGGGCTAGACGGGGAAGTGGAGACGAGCCAGCTAACACGTGTCGATAAGCTTGTTCTTCGGCCACGTTGAGCCCGATACCGCGGCAAAATCGTCGAATGTCGTGAGGTTCCAGTTGGAGTAGGCATCGATGTGGCTAACGGAGGCATCAGCATGATCGTCACTTACTAGGAAGAAAGGAGAACGGGACGCACTTCTGGATATACTGCGCGGTAGGGTGGTCCGCTGGGTCGCAGCCGATGTTCGTCGAGCCCTGCTTCTGGTACACGCGGACATAGTCAATGAGCAGGTACACGGGGAAGACGAGCTCGGCATAGTCTATCGCGCCAAAGTTCTCCGATATGCCCAGGTTGGCCAGGATGTACATCGGCTCGGTCGGGATGGGCCGCTGGGCGATGCCCGTGTTCGCGTCCGGGCCGAGGGCGGGGGCGTAGACGGTCCACGCGGGCTGGCCATTGTTGATCCAGGTGATGTACCCGCTGTCGCCCGGCTCGTACTCGAAGCCGTAGACTGCAAAGCATCCCGTCTCGCCCGACTGGTGCCCGCTGTAGCAGTTCTGGTTCGTGATGGACACGGAGGAGGCTGCCTGCTGGTACACCCCACCCAGGTAGCCGTTCGCCTCCGTTATCTCGGCGTTGTAGATCTGGAAGTCGGCGTTGGACGTGTTGGTGTACTGCCAGTAGGCGTTGAACGGCGCCATCTGCACCGATTGGGAGACGGCGCCCGTGCGCGTGCTCTGATACACCTGTGCCTCGAGGATATCGATCTCGGGTGCTGCGCGGCCTACAAAGTTCCCGCTTGAGTCCTGCGGCCCAGGGTGGTCCTCCCCCGCGCAAGTGCACGCAGACAGCCGCTGGCCAGGGAGGAAGGAGAGCGCCCCGTTCCAGTCTGGGTCGCCCGTCGTGAGCGCGTCCGGCGGGCCACCGTTCTGCGTCTGGTTCGCCAGTGTGCCCACGTCGCATGACTCGTACGTGTACGGCCACATCCCGTCGAGGGAAGCACCGTACCCTGCGCGCCCAAGGTTGCCCATCGTCCAGATGGCGGGCCATAGGCCCCACACGGTGGGGTCACCAGGCAGTGAAACCGAAACTACCAGCATATCATCAGCACCTCCGTCACCCTGCAACGAACGGACGCACCCTCGATGTACCCCCCCGTGAAGCAAAACTTGTTCCACGTGCTCATCATGCCGCCCATATAGTTGAGATCATGGTTCTCGGTCTTGTTGAGCCAGATCTTGAGGTTTCCTCCGGTGGTCGTGATCGCCGACGGGTCGTACCACTCCAAGTTGTTCGTTTCCCTGCACTCCGTCAGCATCTACTAAGAAAAGGCATGTTGGGGGAAATGCGCACCAATAATGCAGGTTGACCGCCTCCCAATACGGGTCATCGCCCGGGTAGAAGCTCCTCCCCTCGACATTAAACTCGTCCGAGAAGACGAGGTCGTACGTGCTCTGGTCCATCCAGCCTGTGTGGCTCTTGGATGCAGCGGGCGTCTGCACGTCGATCAGCCCCAGGGCGCCCGTGATCTCGGGCACTTGGCCAGTCTGGTTGATCCCACCGAGGTTGTACCCGCCTTGCGTCGACTGATGTGTGGTCGTGAAAAAGGAGATGATGGGGTAGCCGGCGCTGCGCATATATGATCAGCATCTCCCCAGCGACAAAAAGAGAGTGAAGCAGTGGACGGCGGACTCACAACAGCGCGATGAGCCCTGCAGCCATGATGAACAGACAGCCCAGGTTGACGATCCCACGGGCGGTGAACATTGTTCCCCCGCGGTCATTCTTCCTGTCCCGCTTCGGGTCCGGGTTGTGCAGGTAGTCGTCCGCCTCGCGGTCCGAGAGGGAGAGGTTGCCACCCCAGAGGGAGGGGTCGGGGGAGAGGGAGAACTTGTCGGATATGGAGGGCGGGGCGGTGGTGGCGGATTTGCTTGATGTCTGCGGAAGATCATGATCAGCTTGCGGCTACTTTGAGAGAAGAAGGAAGAGCGCACGTTTAGCGGAGGCGCGCTGAGCGCTGCCCGCGGGGTGTTCCCGCTCGTCGGCTGCGGGCGGAGGCTGGACCCGCTGCTGGAGACGAGGCTTGCCGTTGAGCTAGCCGCACTGGGGGGCATGAGGTGGGTGCTGGAGTTTGCGGCTGAGGCAGTCCCGTACGGCCTGTTTGTCGCTGTGCTCCTTCCAGCCTGTGCGGGGGATGGGGAGGCGGATGCGGTGCCCGGGGAAGGGGTGAGGAAGGGGTTGCGTGATGCTGATGAGGCTGCGGAGGTGGTGGTTGCTGAGGAGGGGGAGGGGGCGCCTGGCCGCCGCTCTGGAGTGACGGGGATGCGGAGTGCGTTGAGGTTTGTGTTTGGCTGTGGGGGGCGGGCGGAGGATGAGCCGGGGGAGGAGGAGAACGGGTACGCGGCTGCCGGCTTGCGCGCCATCGTGGAGGGAGGGAGGGAGGGAGGGAAGGCGGAGGACGGGCTGTGGAGCGTTTGATGTGTCAGAGCGAAGGGACGGCGAGGGGGTCGCCTGTGAAGAGTGTGACGGTGAGGAAAGGCAAGTGCAGTACAGTGGATGCCTTCCCGTAGACATCTAGGAGACGATTTAGGACTCCTAGATGCGCCACACACGGTTAGCCGAGGGTCCGGAGTCAAAATTCGTGCTCCGAGGCACTCCTAGATTTCGAATCTGGGTGGGGGGTACCCCCCCCTCACCCAGATTTTTTCGCTCTCCTAAACCCAGGCGGACGCACATCTCATCAAGGATCCTTCACGTTGCATGCTTCCTCGGCATAGAGTTGTCAGAGTGCGCCGATCACACGCCCGCCCCCATCCATAGCCCATACACTCAGAGCCGAAACCCTGCTTCCCTGGCCTGGCCTGGACAAAGATGTGTTCCTGCGCACACTGCAAAGGGCGTGCTTGACATCCAGCACGTGACCAGAATTTAGGATCTATGCGGGTGCGCAGACGGCCTACGGTTTAGGTCGGTGTCTAGGATCTAGGACTTTGCCTCCGGAAACATGCCCAAAATCTAGGATTAAGTCTACGGGAAGGCATCCAGTAGCAGCCGCAGCAGTTGAACAAGTGCGACTAAGCAGTCGGTCGTCGTGCACCGTGTCGTAACCCGCTCTGGCCTATGCATGCATGCGCTCGTCGTCCACACCGCGCCAAATGAGGCGGACCGCAACTCTCTTCCTTCTCGCCGAGCCGGCATTTCCACAGGGAAAACCCTACCGCGCGCGTGTTACCTCACTTGCTTCCGCGCACAAGCCGCCCTTTTGTCCCCCGTTATTCATTGGATGCAATGAACGAAAATGACTGCGCATTATGCGCAATTACTTCATCCTGCCCGTGAGGACGGTCGTCAATCGTCCACTGATTCAACAGACCACGCAACCAGTCAAACTCATCACCCCACCACCAGCGAACTCCTCAAGCCCCACGAAACGCCGCGAAGCGGGCCCCAGCAACAGAACCCCCCCAGCCTTACGACGCCCTCAATCGCCGATCACACATCACGACGCGCGACGCGGGGCATTTTTAGCCCAAGGCTATTTCCGTCCCTCCTTCCCCCTGATGAGCGTTTTTAGCAAGAAGGCATGTGCATCGCATCGCAAAAATAGTATTTTGCAGGGCGAAACAATAACTAAGCAAAGATAGTATTTTTTGTTTCTCAGGGGAACAATAAGCACCCTGTTATTGCTCATCAGTCTCATCATCATCATCACTACCGCACAAAGAGGGCCGGATGAGTAACTCTGATTACCCAATTCGAATTCGGGAAAGCCGCGCGGCGCCGAGCCGTTTCGGGCAACCACGCATCCCGTTATGGCACGGATGTTACAGCCGCTCGATCAGCCGATTTCGCGCGGCGCATGCACGTCCTTGGCTCCACGGGCTTGGCTGTGGGAAGGCTTGGCTGCAGGAGCCGGCTTGGCTATAGAAGCGAGGATCGACGTTTCTGATTCGGTTTCATTCGGTATACAAGCAATACAACAACAATGTTTGTGTTTCCTTATTTCTTCCCTCTCACACCACTCCCCACCATCGTAAAGTCACAACAGCAGCAGCTTGGTCAAGTCGTAACACACAGACGGCCATAAGGATAGAAAGAAAAAATCAGGACATATCATCGGCACTTGGCATTCGCGTCTTCTCACAGCCGGCAGCGCAGGGGTTACGACGCCCTGTCTCCTCCTTTGAGCACCAGCTGACACAATGGGAGGGAAGCGGGCTCACCAGTGCACCGGCTTCTCAGCGATGCCGGGGGTGGTGACCCCCTCGTCCGGGTCCGCGAACGGGTCGCTGACATCGACAAGCAGACCCGAGCCGCCCTGTCCGTTCTGGTTCTGGTCGTAGCTCGCGTGACGTGAATGCGAGTGCGAGTGCGAATGCCCGCCGCGCGAGCTCGACCCATACCGGTCATCCTCGCTGTCATAGTCCGAATAGTCGCTCAATCCAGCCTGGCGGTCATCGTCGCTATCCTCGGTCGGGCGGAGCGGCTCGGGCAGCGAGTCCCTGCCGGAGGAACCGAGCGGGCCGAAGGACAGGTCGCGCAGATCCGGGTGCACGTACTCGTCCTGCGTGTGCGAGTTGCGTGGTCGGCGCGCCGGCCGGTCCCGCTCGTCCCGCATCGAGTTGACACGCTCAACACGCTCGCGCTGCTTGATCTGAAGCTTGTCGAGCTCCGTCTCGCGCGCTCCGCGCGTCTCGACGCGAGCGCGGGCAGTCTCGGCGGGATCCTTGGCCGCCTCGGCAGGCGGCTGCTCCTCGTCGCTGTCATGCTCGGCAGGTTTGCACATCTGATGAAAGATTAGCCGAGTTTCGCCATAGTCCGCACTTTCTTACCTGGTCGTACAGGAAGATCGACGCAATGATCCTCTCGTTGGTCTCGAGTAGCGTGCCGATAACATCTTCATTCTCAGTGAGCTGAATGTACCGCACGATGGCTCGCCGAGCCAGCTTCGCCTTCTGGAGAGCATCTTGCACACGCGGGTTGGCTTGCACGGTCTCCTTCTCGCGATTGACGAGCTTGAGCGCGTTGATCAGGTTGTTCGAAGACTGCGATGCCGTCGCGATAGAATTGAGGATATTGGGCTTCTCCTGTGGAAAACGTGAGCATACACTGGTTTATGAAACGTTTCAAACAGGGCTTCGCACCTTCTCATAGTTAAAGGGCGGTCGCTTGGCTTTTGGCGGCTCCTTGGCGCGCTTGGCGTCAGCAACCGCCTTCTCGCGCTCCATCTTGACCCTAATCTTCTCCTTTGCGAGCTCCTCGCGCTCGCGGGCAAGCGCGTCCTTCTCCTCCTGGAGCTTCTGCTTCTCATTCTCGCGCCGCTTGCGCTCGCGCTCTTGCCGGAGCCTTGCCTCCTCTTGCTCGATACGCTGGTGGCGCTCCCAGAGCGTCTGCCCGTCTTGACCATCATAATCCCGTGCAGAGCTGGGAGGAGAGGCGGATAGCGTGGTGTCGCGGGTGTGGGTCCTCTCGTGCTACCAATTGTAATCAGCTTACATCCACCCGAGAGCACGATTATTGCCTACATGCACCGCCTTGCCCTTCCCTCCACCACAAGCGAGATACAGGTCCGCCACAACTTTCATCTTCGGCTCGTCCTGCCACAGCCTGTGCCACGACGCCAGCAGCGCAATGAGACGCTTCTTGACGTGCTCGTCCGTCATCGGGTCAGCCGCCATCAGCTTGATACGATCGCACAGCTGCGGATTGGCAAAGGAGGCTGCATAGGAGTGAGCCGTGCGGATTAGGGGTACAACGTGGGGACATACTGCGGAAACGGGGACCACAGTTCTCCACCAAGGCTTTGAGGATCTGCGTAGGATTTGAATACCATCTTGTATAGCTCATATAATGGTGCACATACAGTCAAAGCCCTCAGCTGCCGATGCACATTGCCGTATTTCAGCTTCTTCCTTATCGCCCTGCTGGCCTCGGTCGTGCCCTCCAAGCCCAGGATATTGACACTCTCGACGAGCTCCGGGATGCCTTCAAGGTCGTCGACAGAGTACTTCTCCGCAGAAAGGATTTCGATCCAGTCCGTCACGGAGGACTGTTCAAAAAGTGAGTTGGATGCCGGCAAACGCGGGTGAGTGGAGAGCTGGACGAACATGTGGCTTCTCGCTGCTGAAGCCCTGGACCGCCTTTACACCCCACTTGACCGCTCCTACCGTAGCCATTGTTTCTGTAAATGTCCCAGCAGGGTGTGTGTGCTGAGCCGGACGTTAGGAAAACGTCGAGGTTTTCTGGACGATAGACCGGGAGAGGAGAGGATGAAAGTAAGGAGAAGGAAAACCCTGGCTGTACGGAAGGGCAATTGCGGGCAAGGCAATGCAGGTAGCGGGACCATGTGCGTCGGATTAGCCCACGAGAATGACGTCGTGCATCCCACGGCACCGCTCGGCCGACTCCGGAACGGCCTCCTCACACCCGGTCCGTTTGCAGTGGAGTTGGTTTGAATGTTGGTCATGCTTATGAAATTGTTTGTCTATTACAACATCAACTCTACAACTAGCCATGACTCAAGCCTACACTCCTATCGACCCTATTGGTCTACCGCGCCAAGCTTGTCGAGCATATCCCGAAACTTAGGCACCACATTCATCATGAACGGTCTCGGATGCACTGCAATAGAGCAATCGATCATCTCCAAAGGATCCGGGTCAACCTGCTTACAGGCTCGTCCACCCCTAGCCTGAGCTCCAGCGCGCAGAGGAGGATCGCAATCATGATATACAGCGAGCTGACCCGACGGGCGCGTACTCGCCCTGAGACGGTTTGGGCAGGAATAATAATGTGTTTACCGGTTGCACTACTTACCTACCGCGGGAAGTCTCGTCCGCGTGCGTTTTATCTATTCGTATATACCCTGGAAGAAACAGAATGATGAAACCCAAAACGACCCCCCTCTCATACCCACCTCTCTACTCAAACTCAGGCATAGTGCCCGGCGGCAGCATCGCAGCGAAGAAGCTAAGCCCGCTCTGGGGCGCATCGGGGTTCATGAACGCGTTGAGGC
The DNA here is from genome assembly GCA_001630345.1 of Calocera viscosa TUFC12733. Taxonomy (NCBI): domain Eukaryota; kingdom Fungi; phylum Basidiomycota; class Dacrymycetes; order Dacrymycetales; family Dacrymycetaceae; genus Calocera; species Calocera viscosa. The sequence continues at coordinate 22,195 of KV417373.1, forward strand.
TCTGCCACGTATCCTTCATGACCTCCTCGGCACGGGGGTACATCTTCTTCTCATACGCCTTCACCGCGCTGTCCAGCGGGTCCTCGTTGGGAGCCTTGAATGCGTCCAGGAGCGCCTCAGCAAGCTCCATCCCGTCCGCCATGGCCATGTTCACACCCTCTCCCGCGAAAGGCGTCATCAAGTGTGCCGAGTCGCCGATGAGCGTGACACCCCTCGCGTGCGGCCAGCGGAAGTCGTCCGGCGGGAGCATGTACAGAGGGCGGACGGCGATACCATCGTCGCACCGGTCCAGCAGGTCGAGCAGCGCGCCGTCCCAGTCGGCGAAGAGCGCTCTGATTCCCACGCGGGCCGCCGCCAGGGAGTTCCAGTCGATCCCACAGTCCTTCTGCCACGTCTCGGTACAGCGGATAGAGAAGTACACGCGCACGCGCTCGCCAGAGTTCCGTTGGACGAACATGCCCTTGTTGTCGCTGCACGCCATGAGGCTGCCCTGGCCCACGAAGGCGCCGATGTGCGGGATCCGGCTGTCCACACCAGACAAGCGGACTTCGATCATCGTCACGCCCGAGTAGTGCGGCACGACGGGGGTGAGAAGGCGGCGGGTCTTGCTCCATGCGCCGTCCCCGCCGATCACGAGGTCGAACTCGGCCGAGCTGCCGTCGGAGAAGGTGAGCTTATGTGCGTCGGAAGCGGAGCGCTCGAGCGCGGTAACCGCCTTTCCCCACTGGATGGCAGACGCGGGCAGCGAGTCGATCAGCAAGCCGTTGAGGATTCCCCGATCGATCTCCGGGCGGCCGTCTGCTTCCCCGGGCGGGCCCCCAGGACCGCCTTCGGAGCCTTCACCTGGTGGATCATGGTTCCCATCATCGTACCACCACACCCTGCCCGTCTTGTCAAGGATCTTCATCTCCTCGCCTTCATACCGGGCGACTTTGAGGAATTCGTCCCAGAGCCCCGCGAGCCTGAGAGCCCGCTGCCCCGTAGGACCGTGTATGTCGAGTGAGCCGCCTTGATCGCGTGATGCGCGCGCGGAGACACGTTCGAAGAGGGTGATGTTGGGTGTAAAGGCGGTCGGGGCAGTCGAGAGCTGGTGTAGGAGGACCGAGGCGAAGGTGAGCCCCGCGGGGCCCGCGCCGACAACGGCGATGCGCGGGGAGCGGTTGAGCGGCATGGCGGGGGGATAGCCGATGTAGAAGTGCAGCGTCTTTGAGAGGTACTTATACGCGCTCGTACTGCGTGATGCAGTGTGTACGCGTCAGTGAGGAATGTGTAAATCTAGTCAGGTGTCAATCATCTGTCCAGCCGCCGAGTCAGCCTTCAATATATACTCCAGCTATCCCACCTCCGCCCCGAGACACCAACGCGCAGGCGTCGGCGAGGCACCTCCATCGACAATACTGGACAACGTTCGGCACCCGACCACGACGCGTAGTAGCCCCGGCCGGTCGCCAAGCGCTTTTGGAGGTCGTGCGCCTCTGCGAGCAGTGCAGCGCAGCACGGGAGAGTCGTGCTGCGCTGAGTGGCTGTGTGCGGAAATTTCCCAAAAGAACCTGCGATAAGAATGCCGCAGCATGAGTCAGAGTACCAGTAGTTGTGAGAGGCGGCCCAGCAAAGCGGAGAGGGCGCAAGTTTGGAGTATTCAGAATGGGCGCTGCACGACGCGCGAATGGCATGGGCACAGAGACCAGGACAAGCTGGTCGGCCCTAACACTCATCGGGAATAACATGGCCTTCGGTGATGAGCGAACCTTCGGCAATAACAGTCCCTCCGGCTGTAGTACTTCTTCGGTGGTAAGGGACTCATCGGCCATAACACACCTTCGGTGATAACGACCTTCGGCAATAGCAGATCCATCGGCCCTTTGCCATAACACACCATTCGGCCATAAGGCATCTTCGGCAATGACACGCTCGTTCGGCAATAACCTCCTGGTCGGCAATAACTTCCTGGTCGGCAATAACAGACTCTTCGGTAATAACGCACTGCATCGGCAATAACACCTGCTTCGGTAAGAACGGCCCCTTCGGCCATAACACCCTCTACGGCCATAAAAGACCCGTCGGCCATTACAAATCCTGGGGTGACCCAGCGCAGAGTACCCCATCCGACGTGACGACGACATTCGACTGCGGCGTCAACGTACACATGGCGATTCCACCACCCTTCCTCGACACGGCCGGATCGATCGGGTCAATCGCCTTCTCGATGCTGATCCCAAAAGCGGAGGTTCACACACTGGATCTCTTGTTTTTGCACGCACCCCAAGGCTAGAGAAGGTTTAAACTTGTTTCATAAGTGCAGGGGTAGGACGGACGCTCGTCGGCAGGGACGGGGATTTGCCGCTCAGACTGACGGCTGCGCCGAGAAACGTCGATGAAATGTACTATTCACTGGGACAAAGGCAACAGAATCTGACCCTCTTACACACACCCCGCGCCCCTACTCCGCCACAACCGGCATCCCCTCTTCCGGGATCCGCATCACCCTCCGCCCGAACGCGAGCCTGCGGTCGGGCGTGTCCGCACTCAGGAACATGTTCATGTTGTTGAGCGTGCGTTTCATGGACGCCTCAGCAAGGGGGAACATCTGCTCTTCGTACGCTTTGACCGCCTCGTCCAGCGGGTCTTCACCGGCTGTCGGGGACGGGGAGCGGAAGGCGTCCACGATCGCTAGGGCGAGATCGACCCCGTCCGCCATGGCCGTGTTCGCACCTTCTCCGGCGAAGGGCGTCATCAGGTGGGCGGCGTCGCCAATGAGCGTGACGCCCTTCGAGTGCGGCCAGCGGAAGTCGTCCGGCGGGAGCATGTACAGTGGGCGAACTGCAATGCCTGGCTCGCCAGCGGGCGCGTCGCACAAGTCCAGCAAGTCTAGTAGTGCCCTGTCCCAGTCGGTAAAGAGGGCCCTAATCCCCGCGCGGGCGGCGGCAACGGAACGCCAGTCGATCCCGCAATCTTTCGGCCACGTCTCGGCGCAGCGGAGGGTGAAGTACACCCGTACGCGTTCGCCAAAGTTCCGCTGGGCAAATATGAGCGCGTTGTCGCTGAACGCCATGAGCACACCCTGCCCTACGAGGGCACCGATGTGCGGGATCCGGCTGTCCACGCCAGAGAGGCGGACCTCAATCATCGTCACGCCCGAGTAGTACGGCGAGACGGGAGTGAGAAGGCGGCGGGTCTTGCTCCATGCCCCGTCCGCGCCCATCACGAGGTCGAACTCGGCCGAGGTACCGTCGGAGAAGGTGAGCTTGTGTGTACCCGAGGCGGAGCGCTCGAGCGCGGTAACAGCCTTCCCCCACTGGATGGTGGATTCGGGCAGCGAATCGATGAGCAAACTGTTGAGGATCCCCCGATCGATCTCCGGCCGGCCGTCTTCTTCGGTTCCGCGCGGGCCAGCTCCCCCGGCTGGAGCGCTTTCGTCTTCCACACCAGGGGGCGGCCCGCCGTATTCCCCGTCATTCGTCAACCACACCTTGCCAGTCTTGTCGAGCATCTTCATTTCCTGGCCCTCGTAGCGTGCGATCTTCACGAACTTCTCCCACAGACCGGCGAAGTGCAGTGCGCGCTGGCCAGTCGCGCCGTGCAAGTCCAAAGTGCCGCCCAGGTCACGCGATGCAAGCGCGGTGTCACGTTCAAAGAGCGTGATGCTTGGGGTGAATGGGACTGTTGGGGTGGCTGTTGCGACCTGGTGCAGGAGGACCGAGGCAAATGTGAGTCCAGCGGGGCCTCCGCCGATGACGGCGATGCGCGGAGCATGTTTGGGAGGCATGGCGGGCCGGCAGCCAATGTAGAAGTGCAGTGTCGTCAGGCTCCTCAAGCCGGGTACTTATACCTGCGTGTTTGGCCGATGATGCAGTCAGGTGGTCGTGTTGACATCCCGCCTTCTGGCCGAGTGCGCTGCTGCTCTACCCGCCCCTGCGCTGCTGCTCTACCCGCTCAACCTTCCTTCTTCCACCCCGAGACATCAATGCGCAAGGATCGGCGAGGCATCCGCCGTGAGGCGAATGCCGCGCCGGACGTGGTCGTACGCCCCGGCAGATCGCGAAGCATCTTCAGAAGGTCGTTTGCCAGCGAGCGTTGCCGCGGGCACCTGCCGCGGCTGCGATTTGTACGCGAGGACCGCCTGCGTTTCCCTCGCTTCTGGCTTCTTGTCGTCTCACGTGATAGATACCGAGGTGGGAGCTTCTGATGGGGGTGCTGCTGGGGCTGGTAGTCGGCGCATGGGTAGTGTTGTGAGAGGTTGAGGAGGGAAGGACCGACTGTGGACTGGAGCGGACTTTAATGTCATCATGTCATGTCATGTTTAATTGGATGTATCTATACGTTTCACCGTGTTGCCGGGACGTGGGTTGTTCGTAAGAGCAAATGCACCACACCATTTCTAATGAGAATCCCGTCAAGTCGGACAGAATCCAACTCGGCGGTTCAGGATCCAGCACGCAGGCCCTGCACGGTTAAGGACAGGAAGAGAAAGTCCAGCGCATCGCTGGCACCACGGACAGAGGCAGCGGAAAGGACACGGAAGAGGATGGAGAGCCCCGCAAGGTGACCCGACGGAGAACCAGGCTGCATGTGCAGATTGTACAGATTTCAGGCAAGTAGAATGGTGAGCAATCCCTTTGAGATGCTGAGCACAAGGCGGAGGCTCGGGCACTCGAAATCTTGTGTTTGCACAATGTGCTGCTCGGAGTGTTTTAGAGCTCGTATAGGCGGTTTTCGAGCCTTCGACGCTTACGACACTAGTCGGCCTTCGGAACGCTCGAAAGCGACCATCGGTTCGGATTCGGAACAGCAGAAGCGACAGAAGCATGCGTCGGCACCCTTATACCCGAATATAGCATAGCCCCAGTCAAATTTGTACTTAGTTAACCTACGCCTCACGGCGATAATACATCTCTTTTACTCTTGACCTTTACGAGCCTCCTTCAGCGTTTCCGAGCCATAAACGAGGTCAAACGGTACCTCTCGCA
>KV417374.1:0-29397 GCA_001630345.1 Calocera viscosa TUFC12733
CAGGAGACCCCGCTTCATCCGGTAGGGGACGCCAAACTTCTATTTCTTCAGGCTGCAGAGACGGAACGTCAGAGCACATTGGCTTCGTTTAAGCTAAGACTCACTAGACTTACGTCATTCTCTGTCGCGAGCGCTGTATCGTAATCGCGCTCGAAGATGCCCATTGGTCGACCAATGTAGGTCGATACATATCTATCCAAGATCACGCAAGCCCACCAGATGCGACGACGAGTTTGCTTTTCCTCCTCGGTGAAACGAGATTGCCCAGCCGGGTGCTGGTGAATGTCAAGGAGGGCTCATTCCTCGAATCATCGGAGGTACGTACCCATTTCTCCATGGAGCGGTGCAGACCAAGGTCTTGGGCCATCCGGACTGCCATCCCTACAAACAAGTTAAATTCAATACTGGACGTATTGGTAGATGAACGTACCAGTGTAGAGGAAAGATTGGGCCATAGCACCGATTCCGATTTCTCTGTAGCTCAACAGGATGAGAGCTTGGCATGTTTCTGGCTGGCTCGAAGCGTATTTCTCGTCTATGAGCATTTCGGTCAGCCATGCCAAAGCGCAAGGTCAATTTGGCGCACTGAGAATAAGCTTGGCAGCAGCAAGGTACTTGTCACCCGCCATCCACATTTTGCCATCCGGCGGAAGCGGCGTGTCAGTGGCCGTGTATCGAGCAGCGACGGCAAACATCGCCAGCAGAAGTAGAGTCGGGATCCGTCCGCGCACAATGTCGGCTGGAGAGTTCACATCGCTGGATGCCATTCTCTCACGGAACAGCTCCATGAACTGCCGCTTGGGAATGATTGGCAGGACTGGCTGCACATAGCTGAAGTATAGATCGATCAAGTGCTGCTGTTGAGCAGGAGATGGCAAGCAATCACGAGCATTCGCAGAGTTCAGAATTTCCTCCTCAGTCTTGACGACGTGGTTCTCCGATGGAGGCCAGACTCGGGCAGGAGGGAAACGCCTACACAGTCTCAGAAATTGTATCGCCATCACAATTTGAAGACTGACCAGATTCCCTCGCGATGACGTTCGCTTCTGCTGAGTAAATGCAGACCGCTCGCTTTCCCATGGTAGCGGACCTGCATGCGTGATTACTGCAAGATCCTTCCCATTGGTTTGTATCGAACTTACCTGGTCATTCTCATCAATCGAGAGCTGTCCGACCACGTCGGCCAGGTCGACATTTTCGTCGCCATCATCTGACGGAGTGCGATCATCTGGAGAAGTTGGGCGGAAAGAATCACGTCTTTCAGTATCTGGGTTTGAAGAGGTCAGACGTATTCGGCCCGAAGATGGCCCGAAGGCTGACTCACTGAATCGGCGAGGCTGCGAAGGTGACGTGAGCGCACCAGGCTGATTAACCATGCTATGTGCACTCCCCTGGGAGAATCCTGTAGGTGATTCGTCCTGCTGAGGGGAACGCATAGGTGCATCAAGTCGCCTTCGCTGGCGAGGACTCGTTGCATCGTCAGGGCCAGGTGAAATATTCGAATATTGGAGCGAAGGGATTGAGGTATCCAGGTGAGGCAATTGCGTCGCGGCCCCTATGATGATACATGTTAAGGCGGCACAATAAGGGGGACGTGTCTGACTTACCTCGCAAACGAGCATGAAGGGCGTTCTGCCAATCGCTCGCGGACGCAGTGAAGTGCGCGGAGGATCCTGGCGTAGTGAAGGTGAATCGCCCCGTTGGCAAACCAGTTGGGCTATCCGTACCCTCTTCCTCAATGGTATTCAGCCCGAGCTGATCTTCCATGTCATCAAACCGCAGGCTTGGCATAGGAATGTGCCCAGATCGACCGGCGGACCCGAAGGGGCTCGCCTCGACCTGGGCTAGCACTTCACGAGCAAGGGGATCGCCGGACAGGTCCGTGACGATCGACTGAGCGCGAGGATCTTCCGAGAGCATAATGGTACCGATGAGTGCCTGCAACCGATGCATTTTGGCCTCCAACTTGTCGATATAACCTTTGGGCGGGCCGCGTTTGCGGCTGGGTCCAAGGAACGTACATGCTGGACATTGGTTAGCACAACACGGACAAAAGCACGCTGTCGTTGCTCACTCAGACGTAGAGAGGAACAGTTGCTGCAGGGTTGACCAGGACCGGTGGGCTCGCACTTGCACTTTGCTTTACGGCAGTTGTCGCATGCTGGAGGAATAGATCAGCAAGATGGGAAGTGGCGCAGATGGCGAGAAGCCAGGGCAAAACCCCATACCCTTGGAACTTCTCCTCCTGATGATCCTCTCTTCCGCTTCGGCCTGGGCTTGCGCTTGCGCAGCGGTCTGGAACCTGACCAGAGGAGATCCATTCATATCCATGTTGGGCGCCGGGGCGTAGTCAACAGCGAGGTACGAGCGGTGCAGACGCCAGATGTGATGGCGATGAACGGGATGGGATGTCGCTTTGCGTTGGAACACGAGAGGAAGCAGAATCGAGGCCAAAGAGGACTAAATAGTGTCCACGTCGGTGGGTCGGCGAGTGTGAATAGGACAAGCTGGGAGGATCGGGGAGGACAGGGGCAGGTGTCGTGAGGTGGTAGGGAGGTGGGTAGACCACGGACTTGTGCGCGTGGATGAGACGAGGAAGCGCGCGGGGGATGTCGAGGAGGGAGTTGGAAGACGGAGGTCGTCGTCGAAGGCAGGGGAGTGCGCGGGATAGAGGGAGAAGACGATGATGCGAACGGTGACCCCCGGGCGAGGGTGCTGGCCGCGAAATTAGGGACGGGGCGCGTGGAAGGGCCCCGGTTGTGCGCCGTCTTCGCTGTCTGACTTCGCTTGTCGCACCAGGGGCCAGCCAAGCAACCAGAGTCACCACTAAGCTCACCTTCGCCTTTCCGGGGCGTCGTGCGGGGCAAGTGAGAAATTGTCTCCTGCCGGTTCGCGGTTCCAGTCGCCTGACCCCGGGTCTCAGTGGAGCTGACGTGACCGGCCCCTCCCCCCATGTCTGAGACTCACGCTTTGGGCTCGCTCAACCGCCGCCATTACGCCCTTTGGGTACCTTCAGGGCTTCGCCCTTACCCTGGCATCCCGTAAACCGGTGATTCGGATACCCTCCTTCGGCCGCCGAATCACCCGACCCGGGGATTAGCTATGAGATGATTTGTTTTGGCTTGCCCGCAGCTCAAAACCAAAGTCGAATCCACGCCTTGGCCGCTGTTACGCCCCCGTGGGTATTGCGTATGCCACGGAAACCCTGTATTGGTCAGAAATGGAACGCATTTCCCATCGGGCGCATTCGGGTTGGTCGGGTTCGCCCTACCCCGCGTCCTCCGAGGACCATCCCCACAGTGGCAGTGGGGAAGGTACCTCCTCCGGGTCCCTCAACCCATTCAGTCCGGCAATACTATTGCCTCCTTTTTGCGGGGTCGCCTATGCCCTCATTAAATACGAGTTTACCAACGAATGTAGCCATCGTAGATAGCATTCTTTGCGTTTTGTGGATGATACTTAGTATGTCGTTACCCAACGACGCGTATCTGATACTCTAGTCAGTGCATTGCGCGTCGGCATCTGAAAATCATGTTCTTCGTCCATGTCGGCCCCTCGGACTCATCCGTTGGCTTCTTCCGATGTGCTGTTACTGCGATGTTTCGGTTGGAAGTCCCAATGATCGGGAGGCGGTCCCAGGAATATGCTACTGATTTCCACCCATTTCTTGCTGTCCGCGCTTGCAAGCAGCGTCTCTATGACACCACCACGTTAATCAACCCTGTCTTCTACGCGACTTCCCCCCCAGCTTAGGTCCACTTACCAAGCTCGTCTCGGCCACGGTATGCCGGCGCCCTCTCATTGAGCACTCCAATCGGCCTTTCCAGCAATCCTAAAGGGATGTATCGATGCTGGAATGATAGTGCCTCGCAGACGTATCGTCGAGTGGTGTTCACACCCTAATCACCGAACCAAACCATATCAGCCGCATGCGTCGCGATCAGGTTACCGGAAGCTCTCACCGCCGTATCCGTTCCCTACATGGCTGCTCAATATCCATGATGATGCAAGCGTGAAATAACGCACCCAATGGGTGAGTCCGTACTCGCAGAGTTGTCGGATACTATCAAGTCGTTCTCTGGAGCTGATGTCCCATTCGCGACGTTCCTTAATCTCGGTGCTAAACAAGGCTTCAGTTTGCCACCCAAAAATGTGGAAAGGGTTGTACAAGATCCAGGGTTTTATCAATGCACCACGAGCAACCATAACTCCATCTACCCCGCTGGATTCTACTGATTCCCAATAACCCTGGGACGAGTACGCATCGCCACCACCAAATATTGGTATTGGTGATGCTAGATGGCAGAGATTAGCATCCAAACGACAATTCTCCCGTAGGAGAACCTACATCCTTCCTCCGCTTCCGATGCACGGAGCACGTCAACGCATTCCTTGATGTAATTCCAGTCCGCCAGCTTTGTGTAGCGCTGCTGGCGTGTTCGGCCATGGATCTGATGAGCCATGATGTCAAGCGCAGCAGCTTCTTCAGAACACGCGGCACATACCGTAACCGCACTGACACCCCAGTTGTGTAGGCGAGGCATGAGACGATGGGCATTGTTTCGTCCATCCTTCACACCTGTTCTGACCTTGATTGTGACAGGTATGTCACCCAGAACCCGATTCATTCCCGTGATCATCTTGCCCAGCTTTGTCGGAGCATCCAGCACTATTATCATGATCGTGAGGGCTCGCACGTGGGCTCAAAGGAAGCACATACGCGCAGAGCCAGCTCCATTTTTGTATACCAAGTCAATCGGACAGCCGCAATTGAGATCGACGAAGTCCAGGTTGGGGCATTCTTGGGATATGACCTCTGCGGCAGCAACCACGGTGGTGGCCTTGTTGCCAGCAAGCTGATTACCGAAGATGCCCTCTGATGGATGTCGCCTGACCAGAGACCACTCCTCTCTGGAAGCATTAAGGAAGGAGGCTGCGAGACCCATTTCACCGCATGTGATATCCGCCCCATAATCAACGCACAGGCGACGGAAGGGCTGACAACGTGTCAGAAGATAACAATGCTTTTCAGGAAGCAATGCTGCATACAAGATTGCCGACTGTGGTCAGGGGCGCCAGGTCTGATAAACGCATGAGAGATAGATTCGCAGTGCATGTTAAAGCCGGCTCACAGGTCATACCTTTCCAATGAAGGCGCGGCTTTTCCACGGGTCGCAGAGGAACGTCCGACGTATCTTGAGGCTCCTCATGTTTGGTTCGCCGTTCAGGAGTTTCAACCCTCTCACCCAGGGAAGACTGATCGCCATTTGTCCGTTGTGGATCTGATACATTGTCGTCCGCGGAGCTGATGCGTGCAGTGGGTGCTTCCGGCTCCGCTGCTGCGAGAGGTTCTTCACGTTGTGTTGCCAAGTATGCAAGATACTCATCTGCCTTCGGCGTAGGATACTGTTCCGAGGTCGAAAAGGGAAGAGGACAACGTGACAGCGAGACCCACTTTTCGAGTCCTCAAATCTTTGAGCAGGCCAGCGCTCGTCAAGCGATTGAGCTCCTGAAATTTGTTTTTCGCGAGAGCGGCTTGTTCCGCATCGTACAGCAAACGTAATCCAACGCCGAGAGGATCCTCTTCCCCATCCAGGACTGGCTCTGAGTGACCCGCCAGGAAACGACATTTGAACGCGTATCGGCACTCTCCGAGTTCCCTAAACTCCGGGCAGAACACACCCTCTCGCGGGATATGGTCGTCAGGCACTTCAGCTGGTATGCTTGCAAAGGGAGGATGTGCGAGTAGTTCCTCCTTGTGCGGGATACGGATATCAGCTACCTTTGTGTCCAGATAGCCTTTCAAGTCATGCGAGAACCTGCAGCTGCCCAATTCTATTAGGTTTTGGCAGGATCAATGTCAGGACACTTACTCGTTCTTCTCACATTTCATGCCGCGACCAGCGTTCCAGCAGAGATTGACCTCATCATGTGCCTTCTTGAACCGTCTACCCTTGTTTTGGCCACGCTTGGCCTTCCGCTCCTCTTTGGCTAGTTTACGTTTCTGAGATCCACTCAGCTTTTGTCTCTTAGCAGGAGGATCGTCCTCCCCATCTTCTTCTAGTTCTCTCTTGGACAAATCGGCTTGTTCCGATGTCGCTGGGTTTGTCGAACCTTCCGCGGCATCATCATCGACGATCTCGACGGCCTTGGACGATATCAAATATCTATGGAACGAGAAGCATTAGTGGATCTGATACAAAGAAAATAATTTAGTCTCTTCGTACTCTGCTTTTATAGGCGCATTGCCCGATGCTAGTGTTGCCGTGGCTGCCATGCTCCAGTAACTTGGCGGTGAAAGGGAAAAGCGCGATGCTTCCGTTTGTAGACCCTTGCAAGGTGACGTAAACACCAATCAGGGCGCATCACCGTTCCGTGAGCTGACCGGACAACATTGCTGGAAGCAATGACATTGAAATTCATCGTTCCATCTCGTGAAGCAGGTTCTCTACTGGCAGCTGTTGGCGATGTGACGTGACTGCCTGCTTGCCGAGCTTGCTCCAAAGCCATGCCGTTGGCAGTCTATTTCGCTCTAATGCCTCGGGCCAACAAAGCACCTTCTGAATGAGGCTGACATCGCGGATTTAGCAGGTGACGGCAAATTATCGGCTCTGTCCGCAACTCAACTGCCTTTTGGGGTCACTACGCCGCTGGCCCGATCGTGAATACCTAGAGAAGTCTCATTGCCTCTAGATCTCCGAAGCTCAGCGGATTCGTCGGACATTGGCCGCGCAACGTCCACGCCGCACCGGCGATAACAACGTGACCGTCAGAATCCTTGCACATGGACTACGGACGGATAAGCTGTTATCGCCTACGATCTCTGGAAGTCCTCGGCTCAACCATCGAGAATGAAAAGAACACAAAATAGGGCAGATTCACACGTTCCCGCTTTGCTACATCTGTACAACCCTACCAGAGCGCTTCCTCGAATCCAGACTCAGCCATGACAGCACTTGAGAAAGAACCATCTAAAGTAGCATATCTTACAAACCATTCTAAACGTGCGAAATGATGACAACATCTATCGGACAAGTCCGCGTGTCACTACGAACGCTTCTCAAGATGACCAGAAGGTGCAGGTGTCTGAGTGCGTGGCGTCGCCGCTTGACTCGATGGGCTTTGCGCACCACTCCCACCGGGTGTGCCTCCCCTGGACCCACCCTGAGTTCTTCGATTTCCGAAGCCGCGGCCAGAGTTGGAGGATGGTCCACGGGGCTGGCGTACGACTGTGTCGGGTTGCTTGTCGGGCTTGTCAAGCTTGTTCTTTGCGCTCGGGGCTTTGTCGGCGCCAGCGCTTGTTGCTCTCGTCCCTGTACTAGACGATCCGGATGTACCGGCCGTGGAGCTAGACGATGGAGCCGTTCCGGGGTTTGCCGCAAATATGCGATCTCGGGCAGCCTTGTATTCAGCCTCCCTCTCTGCCAGACTTTTCTGGGGTGCTGCCGCTGTTGCAGGCTTTGGTGATGCGCTCTGCGGACGCTTGAGGATCCGCATGGATGGTGCAAACGCCGTTGGTGGAGGCGCAGGAGACGCGCTCGCGGCTATGACGATTTGGGGCATGGGCGCTTTGGAATTACTGCAAAGAACATTGAATGACAAGACAACCACGGGCGCGCTAGGGTGCACTGACGCCTCTTCCCATATGTCCTTGTTGTCTTTATCCTCTTCGTTGGTATCGGCCTCCCAGTCATCGGGTACCGTATAGGTAGGCTGCGAGCGACGCGGCCCGACTCCAGCAATGGGCTGTGACCCAGTGCTCACATCAGCACCATTTGCGGCCATTGAGTGAATTGAGCACGCACATTACTCCATTTACCAATACGTTGTGATCCGCTACTCATTACAGTGCAAGAACATGCGCGTACTTCAGCCGATTTGAGACGGGAAGCGAGGTCAGACGAAAGAGTGTAAAGGACGGGCGGATAGTCTTGATCATTGACCGACTCACGGGTTTGTGCCGCTGGCGCCCGGCACGGCGTCATCCAAGGGACCTGCTCCCGCCTCCGAGGGACCCTCTTGGTGGCTATGCTCCTCATGAAATACTCCCGTGTCATCACTTTTTCGACTGAGCCAAAAAAAGTAGGCGCGCGAGCACTGTTCGCATACCGCATTCATATACCCTCAAAAGCCATCGTAGGCACTTGCTCTGCTCATTGGCACAGCTCATGGCACCACCTTCATCTTCAAGGCCGCTCAAGAGGAAAAGGGGCCCACCAGCAGGCAGCAAGCCCCCGAAAAGTCGTGCGGGCCCATCCAAGCGACGACGAGACAACGACTCTGACATCGCCTCTGAGGCATCTCGTGAGGAGGGTGCAGGATTTGGCTTGGATGATATCGACCTGCGCCGACCGGACGATGAAGATGGATCGAGTGCGGAGGAGGATGAGAACGAGACACCGGCTCAGAAGAGGCTACGGTTGGCGAAGCTATACTTGGAGAGCGTTAGGACTGATCTTGGTGCGTATGCTTTGTCGACTGAGTGTAAACATACTTACAGAGTACATAGCACAACAAGATGGAACATTTGACGCAGCCGATGTTGACCGAGAGCTCATCCAGGCACGCTTGAAACTCGACGTGGTCAGTCGGACTGGATCACAGGAACTCGTTCTCGTGCTCACTCGTTCCACAGTTACAGCAGTCAGGCAAGCTGCATGACCGAGTTGCCGACCGTGTCAGCTCGGACCAATCTCAGCTGCGTCTTCTCCGTCTAAAGGGCCATCGTCTTCCCGTCACGTGCGCTGTTGCAAGCCAAGACGGTACCGTCCTGTTCACATCTGGCAAGGAAGGGCACATCATCAAGTGGGACTTGCGCACAGGGAAGCAGCTGGCATTCTTTCCCAAACAACGGTTGGAGAAATCCGATGTGAAAGGGAAGGGAAAAGCGAAGGCGATCATTGGTGACGACATACAGGGCCATGTTGATGAGGTGCTGAGCCTGGCATTGAGCGACGATGGGCAGCACCTCGCGAGCGGCGGGAGGGACAAGAGGCTCTGCTTCTGGGATGCGAAGGAAGGAAAGTGGCTACGGGCACTGGGGGGTCACAAGGATGCGATTTCAGTACGTATACGCGCTGCTCCGATGGAGCACAACTGACTCTGGAATAGGGCGTCACCTTCCGAAAAGGCACGTCGCAAGTATACACTGCCTCCCTGGACCGAACTGTGAAGTCTTGGGATGCGGCCGTTCTCGCCTACGTCGAGACGATGTTCGGACACCAGGACAGCATCACCGACATCGATGCGCTCCGAGCCGAGACGGCCGTCAGCTCCGGTGGGCGAGACACCACGGTCCGGTTCTGGAAAATCGTGGAGGAGACGTACTTGGTCTTTCGAGGTGGTGGAAAGAGCAAGCTGCGAGAGGTCCTGGAGGGTGGATTAGAGGATGTGGATATGGAGGCGGAGAAGGCGAAAGAGCCGTACATCGAGGGAAGCATCGAGTGTGTGGCTATGGTGGACGAGTCGACCTTCCTCAGTGGGGGAGACAGCGGGTGCGTGTATCTGGCACGCGTCACAATCCAGAAGACTCACGCCTGATTCAGCTCGATCTCGCTATGGAGCACCACCAAAAAGAAGCCGTTATTCCGAATGCCGATCGCTCATGGGCTGAACGAGATTGTCTCAGAGACGGAGGGCCCGATCCGCACCCCACGATGGATCACCTCGCTCGCTGCTCTGCGATACTCTGACCTTTTCGCTTCCGGCTCATGGGACGGGCGAATACGATTATGGAAGATCTCGGACGACATTCGCTCATTCTCGCTTGTGGCGGACATTGCCGCCCCGGGATTCGTGAATTCGCTGCAACTGCTCTCGCCGCCGTTCGCGACGGTCGACCAGGCAGAGTGGGCACACGAGCGAGACGAGCCGGACGGTCATTCGAAGGTGAACGGGGACGCTACCAAGGAGCAGAGGCGGGCCGTCGTCCTCGTTGCGGCGATGGGCCAGGAGCCGAGGATGGGGAGGTGGATGCGCATCATGGGGCCAGAGGCACAGAACGCTACGCTTATCGTTCCCCTCCGACTGTCAGGAAAGATCTCGCCATGATTAGCACGCTGCACTTGCATATATCTCGTATAGCATTCTTGCATCTTAATGTCACACACTGCACGTCGACTGTTCTGAGAATGAAGTCATTTGAAGAATCTAGGGAGAATGTGAGAGGTGTTCAGCCGAACTAAGTGCAAGGAAATCTACGATACGGTGACGAGTACCCGAGAGAAGAGATAGTTGCCTGTGAACCAGCGATAGAACCAAGACTAGCAGCAAGCATATAGATACAGTTCTGACCTCACCCTTCGCCCACTCCGCCCCACGCTCACTCCCACTTCTTCATGAACGCGTTGTGGAACTTTTCGATCCTGCCAACGTACTCGTCGACGCCGGGACAGAGGACGGTGAGGCGAATGTGCGATTCGCCCTCCTTCTGTCCGAATCCGCTGCCGGGGGTGACGCATATACCCGTCTCGTCGAGCAGGCACTCTGAATAAAACTCGTCCGGCTCCTGCCCGCGCTTCTTCGCCTCATCCTTTGCGCCCTGGGGGAGGTACAGCTGCGGGTAGACGTAGAGCGCGCCGGTGCTCGGCTGGCAGGAGATGCCCTCGAGCGCGTTGAGTCGCCTGACCATCGTCTCGGTGCGCTCCTTCAGCGCACGCGCGATCGTCGTGCTCTCCTTTTCGTACAGCGGGTAGCTCTCGTCGCCCGGCGTTGGCGGGCGGACAAGGCAGTCGACCGCGATCTGACCCTGGACGGGCGGGCACAGGCCGACCGAAGCCATCTTGTATATCTGCGCCGTGACGTCTGCCGGGAAGTTGAGCAGCTCAAAGTAGCCACCGCGGCGGCCGCACTCGCCTGAGACGCCCTTGGAGATGGAATGGAAGGAGACGATGGCGACCTTTGGCTCGGTGGGGCTCTTGCGTGCGAGCGAGGAAAAGGAGACCCACTCGCGCGTCGGGTCGTGGATGTTGACCTGGTAGACCTCGTCCGCGAGGAGGACGAGGTGGTACTTGGCGCAGATGTCCAGCACAGCCTGCATCGTCTCCTTCTGCATGACGGAGCCCGTCGGGTTGCCCGGGTTGATGACGACGAGGGCGCGGGGGGAGATGCTCCGCGCGTGGGCCTCCGCGATGGCGTCCTCGACCGACTGCGGGTCCAGCGACCAGTCATCCGCCTCGTTCAGGTGGTACGGCAGCGCGTTCGTGTCGAGCGCGGCGAGCGTCGCGGTGTATAGCGGGTACTGAGGGATGGGAATGAGGATACCCGTCGTCTTCGTGCTGAGCACTTGGAGGATAAGGGAGACACCCTGGCTCGCGCCTGCGGTGAGGAAGATGTTTGCTGGGTCGCTTGCATGCTCGGGAGTGAGGTGGTCTCGCTTAGTGATGAACTCTGCGACGTGCTGACGGATGGCGGGGACGCCTTGGGAGTGCGAGTACGCGCCTGTGCTGCCGACCTCTGCTATGAGCTCGCGTGCGCGCGCGCGGACGTCGGCGGGGAAGAGGTCTTGCGCGCGGGGATCGTCGAGGAGGGGTGTATACTCTGTGAGCGCTGCGACCTGGCGGAAGAAGGTGATTGGGGGCTGGTCGAGCCCCGCCTGCTGTGGGTTTCCGATGTTTGCGGTGACGATTGACTTGAAAGGGAGGTCGTGTGCGTCGCCCTTTGCCTTCATGTGGGCGCGATAGTGCTCTGCCTTTGTTGCGAGAGGCCCGCGGACTGCGTATGACGCCTGGAGGACGGCGGGGTTGAGGTGCTTTGCGGTGAGGGGGCCATGGTGGTGATGGTGGTTGTGGGCGTGGTGCGTATGCCCGTTGCCGAGGGAGCCATTTGACGTCGGGGTGCTCATGGTGCGCCTGTGCGGGGTTGTGGCCAGGACGCGGGCGCGGGTGAGCGCTTTAAGCGTTGTGAAGGTGTGGAGAGAGCGGGGTGAGCACGGATGGAGGGCGGCCATTCGCGGGATGGAGGGCGGCCCCGTCGGAGAGTGATTATGTACGCCTCGTCTGCCCGGCTCTTGTGACTTTGGCTGCACCTCCGCTGCTCTTACGCGGGGACCCTCGTCGGAACGGACGTTTAAAGGCGAGGGTCAGATGGAGGCCCATAGACCCTTTTGGAGAAGCACCCAGAACAACGCCAATCCCTGACTCGGCCCCTCGGCCCATCATTGGCCCCGGCAGCCCACCGGCCGAAGAAAAACAGCACGCACCGGGTTTTGCTTTCTTCGTTCTGGGATTACACATTTTCTGATCTTATCACAAAACACGATCTACAAATTGCAATTGGAACTACATGACTGACCAACCCACAGAGCGTGTTTTCGTTATCTCATTCACCTGCCGTGTCCGAGGATCACCCCGCATTCCGACTACCGCCGTGCAGGTTTTCACATGCCTATCGCAGCCCATCACCTCTTGCTCCAGCAATAGACCACCGCAGCGCGACAAACTCTACCACATCATTGGTCCATCGCTCCCGAACACGTCTATGACCTATCCTGTAGCTGTAGGTTTCTGTCAATGGCCGATGAGACATTATGCCCATATCTTTATTGCTATGATATGTAATGCCTGAGGGACCGTTGGATGTCATGCGGTGGTCTGGGAACGGTGTGACCACTGGTTTTCGGATCATAGTCACGTGATCCCAACTCGACCCCTCGAGCTGCCGGGGACTCCAGTTCGTCAGTGCTACAAGGCCGCGCACACACATGTGGTGTTGGATGAGCGTTGGAATGCAAGGGACAGATATGGTTGCCGAAGGAACACATCGTGTCGCGCAAGAGCACTGAGACGTGAGCGAGGAACGACAAGACAGAGCCCCGGTGTGTTCCTGGTGGGCATCGCTGGGAGTGTCTGTGAGATCGCCGAGACAAGAGAGACATCAGCGGAGAGGGCTCATGTCCCGGGGTTCCGCGCATGGCTAGACCCGAGTCTGTCCCAGAGAGACACGATCGCAGAGCGCTGGTGTCGCAGAGCGTCGATGTTTCAGAGCGTTCATGTCGCGGAGCTAGGCGCATGCACTTCAGACTGCTTTGTCGCAGAGCCAAGTTGTCTGGCAAGCTCGATCGGACAATCCCTAGCGTGCGCGCTGAACCACAGTCTACTAGGGACCGATCTAGTCTGAGAGATGGTGATCGACAGTGCCCGACCGCAAGCGTTCTCGACAATGTCCGATCACAATGGTGATCGACATATGGCCAGTGGTCGACGTGGCCGCTACTGTATGCCTTCTCACTTAGCATGTGTCAGACACGAGGCACGATATGCTCAAGTGCCAACATCCTAGCAGACTACCTGACCAGTCGAGCGAGCTCCCTTTTCTCTTAGCACGCTCTTCATCCCCGCCCGTCTTCTCACACACATGCATCACGTGCACCAATGGTTTCCATCATGTTTCTGCATTCCTTTGTATACCGTTCTCACGGGGGGCCGGCAAAAGCGCCGCCCATCTACGCTGTACGCTGTATACACTTGTCCCGCTGCAAAAACAACGCGCAGACACGGTGGTATCGATCCATCAATCAAGCCGCCAAGCCATCATCACCAGCATCATCATCTCGGGAAGAAAGATTGGAAAAATTAACACGGAACGTCGCTCCCCCTTGTGGGAGGGCTGTTAAGCTAGAATTACAGCTCGCGCCGAAAAGTCGGGCTGGCGAGCGGGGGTATGTCTGGTCAACCGTTGAAGGTTTGAAGTTTGAGGATCGCGAATTGGATGTACTTGTTGTTGTTCCCTGGTCGGGAATCGGGCCTGCCCGTGTCGTTGTCATTGCGGAATGGCTCAGTCCATGTGGACGAGCTCGACTGCGCGGTCGATGACCTCGTCTACCGTCCACCGCTCGTGCTTGGGGCAACCATGCTTGAGATCCAACAGGTCTCCGACGCGGTCGCACGCGCGGAGGAGGCGGTCCACATCCGCCTTTGTGTGGCTCGCGCTCATGCAGAACCTGACGCGGCTGGTGATAAGCGGGGTTGCGGGGTAGGCGACGATGACGACTACGAATGGGACGGCGCCTGGGTAGGTGTTGGCCGCCAGCATGAGGCGGGAGAAGACGGGCATCTTGCCCGGGTTGTATATGAGGAGGGGGACGATGGGGCTGTCGCGATGACCGTAGATGATGAAGCCAAGCTTGCGCAGGCCCTGGGAGAGGTAGCGCGAGTTGAACGCGAGCCGGCGGAGCCGCGTGTTGCCTTCCACACCCGAGAGGAGCGCAGGGGGCAGGTGCATCCACGAGGGGAGGATGGCGGCGGGTGCGGGGCCGGGGTGCGAGTACGGGATCAGAGCGGTGCTCTGGGTGTTGATGGCGCCGACGGGGGTGAGCAGGGGAGGCGCGACGCCCATGATCGAGGCCATTGCGGCGGTCAGCTGGGTCAGGACGGGGGGAGAGACGGCCTCGGCGTAGGCGAACGCGTGGTTAATCGTGCGCAGCTTGTCGATTAGCACCTTCTTGCCTGCGATGTACCCGCCAGCTGCGCCGAACGACTTTGTGAACGTGCCCATGAGGATGTCCACTTCCGTCGGGTCAATGCCGAAGTAGTCGCACACGCCGCGACCGTGCGGGCCGATAGCGCCGATCGAGTGTGCCTCATCGACATACAGATAGAACTTGTAGCGCTTCTTGAGCGTCATGAGCGCGGGGAGGTCCACAAACGTGCCCTCCATGCTGTACAGCCCTTCGACGACGACGAGGATCTTCTTCCACGGCCTGTGCGTGCGCGGCTGGCCCTGGGAAATGCTCTCGCGCAGGATCTGCTCGAGCGAGGCCATGTCGTTGTGCTTGAAAAGGCGGACGGACGCGCCGGAGAGACGGACTCCGGTCCGGATGGACGCGTGGTTGTACTCGTCTGAGAGGACGAGGCAGCCACGGGAGACCAGTGCAGGCAGGGTGGTGCTGTTCGTCGCAAAGCCCATGGAGATGACGGCAGCGTCCTCGACGCCCAGGAAACGGGCGACGAGCGCCTCAGCGGCGGTGTGCAGGTCCTGCGTGCCCGCCTCAAGGCGCGGGCCGAGCGCGGATAGGCCATACCGCCTGATACTCTCCTCGGCCGCGTCCGCGACGCCGCCTGTGGCCTGGGCGAAGCCGAGGTAGTTGTACGATGAGACGTTGAGGGCGCGGGTGAGCTGCCCGGTCAGCTTGAAGCTCACATTGAAGTCGGGCGATACGCGGTTATACATGAGGATTGTGCGGCCTGGCACGCCTGTGACGGGCCGGGCAAAGCAGTCTTCGATGCGCAGCTTGAGCCGGCGGGTGTAGAACGAATCAAAGTCGCTGTTGAGCGCGGCGTAGCCCTGTTCACGTATGAATATCAACACTATGAGAAGAAATGACGGCTTACGGCAGCGGACATGAGGTGTTTGTAGTATCCTGGCCAGAAGCGTTTGCCGAAGAAGTCGCGCATGTGGCCAATGGCGATGAGGAAGAGGTAGCTGATGTAGGTCGCGAGGAGGATGGTCATGGGCGGGTCCTGGTGCTGGGGAAAGAGGCTTGTTCCATCACGGTATGAAGAGGTGTAGCGGTACTCCTCGTTGTTGCAGTACCCAAACTCGCTGTGCAGCGCGCTGGGGGGCGGGTCGTTTGACGTGGGCGGGTTGTCGGGATACACGAGGGGGTCATCGTCCTCCTCCAACGTGGCGGCGTAGGTGGTCGGGCTGGAGAGGGAGGACGGTGCGGTGCTCGCGAATGAGAGGGCTGGGGTGCTCGCGATGCTTGGTGCGTAGTTGACTGCGGAGGCGTGGACGACGTCGCGCGCTGGGGTGGGGGAGTGGGAGCGCGCCTGCTCGCGGGCGAGGGCATCGTCGTCTGCCGCCTTGAGGGAAGCGAGGTACTCTGCTGCGCTTGATGGAGTGAGGGTTCGCTGAGACGACTTCTTTGACAGCTTGAATAGGCCGCCTGAGCCTGAGGAGGAGAGGGGAAGCGCCATGGGCGATGGCATGGCGGGGGGGGAGAGACGCAGAGTGCGAGTGCGAGTGGTGGTGGTAGGGAAGTGCGGTGTGGGCAGAGGGGCTGCGAGGTAAAAAGCGTGCCGGGGAGAAGAGAAGGCGGACGAGAAAAGGACGGCTTCGGACAGAGAACAGTCCAAAGAGGGAAGCGGAAGCGTGGGACGGCGGTGCAACCGGCGGGCGCGCTGACCCGCTCACGCTTGGCTCATCACTCACACCTAACAAATCACGGCACCAATCGGGACCATTTCAACCCAATTTGCCTTCCCTACACGGGCGGGTTCGGATCGCCGATTCATGCGCCGCTGCACAGCGTGCCTCTCCGGATGACATAACCCGTCTTTGTACCTTCTCCCCTTGCCTCGTCCGTGATGAGCCACACATCGCGTAAGCCTTACTCGCACTCGATGATGATGGGTCAGTGACAAGCGCTGGAGAGGCGAGGCAATGCATGATCATGATTTTGGCATGACCCAGAGCGCATGAGCGCCAAGCGGGAATTACCCCCCGCACCCGTAATCAACTATTTCACTGTCTTTATCTTTCCAATCCTGTGACGATCTCATCACCTTCCTCTCCTTCTAAGGTCTGAGGAATCATAACTGCTCGGCAAGAATAGGAGATGTCCTGCAGAAATACAAGCCACTTGACAGGAACCAGAAAATGTACAGCCTGAGTTCTCAGGGATGAGACATGGTTTGCAATAACAATCCTGGCTTTCCCCCGTGATCTTGGCCCCCTTACAAACACGCCCACATTGCACCCGCATCATCATAAATATCATCCATTAAACACAAAGCACCGCCCTCCGCAGACGCACAGCCAGAGTGGGGTAACATTGTCCATATTTAGCATCCCTCCAGGGCGGGCCCGCTCCGCGCTCAGGCGGCAGCCGGGATGCGGGGTAAAAGGCAAAGGCACGGCTAGAGCCGCGTCTCAGCGGCGATCTTGGCCGCTGCGTCTTTCGAGTACACTCGGAGGAGGAGGAAGACCGAGTCCGCTTTCTGCCATCCAACATGCACTCAATCAGCTGTTGTCAACCATCCGAGGAGGGGGAAGACTCACCGCCCGCTCCTCCTCCTTGGCCGCCTTCTCGGCCACCTCGGCCGCAGCGCGCTTGTCGGCGGCCTCCTGCTCCAGAGCAGACTTCTTCTCCGCCCCCGCGTCTGAGTCTGCCTCGTCGTCTTTCTCGACGCCGTCCGGTTCGGCAACGGCGTCGACGTCCGCCCGTTCCTCCGCTGACTTCGGGTCGGTACTAGCATCCGTCTGCGTCCCCTCCGTCTTGGATCCACCGGCCGCATCCCCATTCTGCGGCGCATCAGCCTGCACCCCAATCTCTCCCTTCCCGCTCTCCGCTTTCCTAGGGTCCGTGAGCGAAGCAGGCGGCTCGTCTAGGGAGAACGTGGTGGTAGTGGGGCTCGAGCAGATGGTCACCTTCTTCTCCCCACCCGCCTTCTCCTTCTCCTTGTCCTCCGCCTTGTCCTCCTCCTCAGCCATCTTACCGGTGACGACATCCACCCTAGGAATCTTGCTAAGCGGCCTGCCATCATACGCCTCGCTCGGCGGGCTGAGCCATTCCGCCTTCACCTGCGCCCTGTCATAGTTCGGCGCAAGGCTGCGGGACTCCATGAGCTTTGCATGCACCCGGCAGAGCTTGGCCGCCGAGGAATCCTGGTCCGCTAAGTAGTCCTTGTCCCGGAAGGCGGAGCGGTCGAGCCGAACGTGTACCTGGAACGCGCATCAGCGAAGGCTCGGGCTGAAAACGGGTGAGAGGTGGGAGCGTACAATGTACTCCCCCGCGTCGAGGTTCTTGAACTCGACATTCACGGAGCGCTTCCCGTCCCAGCCCTTCTCCGACCGAGCCAGGTAGTCCTTCTCCCCAGCGCGGAACACCTGCTCAGCAGTTAGACACATGTGAGCTGATTTATGGTGCTACTGACCCTGAACTCGAGACTCCACCATAGGTAGCCTTCCAGTCCCTTGAAATAGCGGCTGTCGTGCTGGGACAGGACGAATATAGCGGGGGAAGCATCGGTTATGGTGACAATGACTATCCGTACGTTAGCAGCGGATGGAGCACAAAGGTGGTGGAGCTTACAGCACACGTTTCCGAAGGAGGGAGCAGCTGGCCATGGGCGCAGCTTCGTCTGAACGAGGACGTGAGACGCGTTCCGGAAAGGGGAATCATAGTCCTACCTCGACGTGCACAGAGCTGACGTGCCATGTATCGTCGAAGAGAAGACATCTGTCGACCGTTTGCCACACCTGAATGCCGTGTCAAGAAGGCGTGTTGTAGGAACGAGGGACGGGTTCACCTTTAGGAAGTCCGTATACTCTGTTCAGGGCTCAGTTAAAAACAGCCGGTATGTTCAGGAAGTGCACGCACCCATAATGAAGCGGCCGTCGTTGCCAAACTTGTGATCCAAGTCACGCATCCACTCAGGTGTCCACAAATCGTCTCCATCGGACCATGGGCCTGTGAATGTATGCGTCAGAATGCGGGCCTGATCACTACCCAAGGCCATTCACCTTGCCACTCGCCGCGCTCGCCCCATCTAAGCAAGACTTCAGCATGTCATCATCCATTGCTGGGCCTGACACTTACGGATTCCGAATGACCAGGAATCTGCGGCCGTGAACTTCTTTCGCCTGGAAAAGCACCACTTAGTACGCTGTTTCTCAAAATCGCCAGCCCTGGTACCTGCAGAATTGAGTAGGCGTGCTTAGCGATCAGACCGGTCAAATCTCCAGCTGAGAAGCACGTAAGATGTCGCCTTACCAAACTTCGAAGGATACTTACGATAGTCGAGCTGAATGTAGCACGCAAAGAGGCGATCCTTGTTTGCATGCAAAAGCTCGTCTTTCCAAAACTTGTCCTCATCTAGAATGTCCTGACCGACGTGTCAATATGAGCCAACATGGCACGACGAGGACGCTCACCTTGACTTTGAACAGTACAGAGACACCACCCTGTCGTTGTGCATCAGAGAGAATTCAGGTAAACAGATACATTGCTATCCGTACTGTCAAATCCTCGACTGCCTCGCTGAAGGGCGATGAGCAACGACAAAAAATAACAGACAGGAGAGGCTTACCCGGTGAAACCTCCGCTGATGCTTTCATAGTCTCCATCTGTATCTAGGATTTAGTACGGTAAGCTTCCAACGGGGGTATGGCTTACGAGCTTTTGCGTAGGCTGAAGCACGGCCCATCAGCAGAGAGCACCAACAACTAGTTATGCAAAGCTTACCTTTCTCATACAGGGGCACCCACGTCTCGTTGGAGTCGGAGGACGCGGAAAAGTACAAGGCTCGACTGCCGCGCAAACTGGAAATGAGGGTGCACGCTCAGTGGTCTGCCAGGCTGTTCCATATCCAAACTCTCACTTGGTGTCCTCGTAAAGCTTGCGACTCTTATGCCATTGGGTTTTCTCCGTATCATTAAGCTCATCATACTGCCTGTTTGCAATGAACAGTTGACTGGGTGATGTTAGTCGAGGTGTCGAGGAAAGGTTAAAACAACGAACTCGTCGACGACTGTGGACGATAATGAGTCAATGTGATCTCCACGTGTGTAAATGTACTCGCACCCGTTGTGATCCACTAATGGACAACCTAGAAGTCAGAGAGAGCGGTAACGAGAGGATTTGGGCTTACATGTCCGTCTCTGGAATCAAGGTTATCACACGTCATGCATGAGCCACTGGACATACCTGAAAAAGATGAAACCGTAGACGCCAACTTGTGCGTCATAATGAACGCAAAGACGCTCCAAGAGGTGAGGGAGGTTTGAAACCACGGCCAGGGCCGAAACGAACCTGGAAAGGTGATAAAGGCATGGGGTGCAGTGCATCGAAGGGTTGGCTTACCAGCAATCGCCAATTGTCTGGTACAAGAGTCAGGGCTTCAGAGCAAGCATGCCTTATCGAGGTACTCACCGGCCCCTGCCGAATGTCATCTGCATTCACACCATCTATAAAGAGCTTTGGCGCGTCAAAGATCTGACCGCAGGCTTAGCTCCCTATCTCCCACAGCCCGCAAGAGTGAACTACCTCATGGATCCTCGCTACGGAAGACGGGTGGAAGACATCGTCGTCGTCGTCTGTCGGCAGGAGCCCTTGCAAACACAAGTTCTGGTCTTCCGATATCTGCAGGAGAGGACAATTGAGCGTGAGGCGGAAATAAGCGCCGACTCACTTACGTCCCAGCTTTCGTCGCGGAAGCGTTTGTTGTTCTTGCGACAGTCACGGGAAATGCGTTCGACTAGCTTTCTGCATTTGTCTTGCACGAGGGCAAATTCCTCCGTGGCGACCAGCGTGACAGGTGTTGACGCGGTCTCGAGGCCCTGGATCGCGCGATACGTGATCGTGTCTTGTCTCTGAAGGGTTGGGCGAGGGCTGAGCACATCCTTGAGTGTCAGCCCAGCTCTGGACAGCTGCGAGTCACTCGTGTCGACCTTGGTCGGGCCATCGTCCTCGGGATGATTGTCCTTCACAGGACTGAGGGCAGCATGGCTTTCAGCAGGATTCGCACCCCCTGCCTGCATGGAGGGGACTTGAAGAGTATCAGTCCGCAGAGGCTCGAGCGTCGCCATTCTGCTAGTCATCCCACCGGCGATGGGTCGACTGGTGAGCCCATGCACAGGCATCTTAAGGGTTGAGAGGAGAGTAGCTTAGCAGTGCTCCAAGGGGTGTTGGCAGTCGTCTCGGAAATGACGCGTCTGGGCGCCTTTATACCATCACATGCCCGGCTGCGAGGAGTCTTCTCCATCAGGGTGTGCTAGTCAGGCTGTGCCCCGCATATTCGTGCTATGCGTTGGCGTTGTCACGTAAACAGGCACATAATTTTCGTATTGCAGCCGCGGAAGGCTGGGCACAGGTGCGCGAGCCTTGCTTCGACACGTGCGGCTCAGATAGCGACTCAATGGAGTCGGCGGTGGTTTGTGAGCAGAAGATCAGAAAGACCGATCAGGGACCGTGGGAGGCGGACCGTGATTGTGCAGCGATTGGGTCTAGATTCAACATCGGCATCCGGACATCCGCGAATACTGCCGCAGAACTGTACATTCTTCCTCGGGACCGTGCACATGAGGCGCAACAAGGACACAACAGTTAAAGGACAGCCCCACAATAACAGTACCATCGACGATATAGTATCTGTACTTTCGGGCTGGCAAGGCGACGGTTGGATGGAAGGTGGCACGTCATGGCTACACGTTCGGCGTGTAGACGCCGAGCGCAACAACCGTCAACACTAGTATAACTACTACTATAAACGTCTACGAATGCGCTTGCGCTGCTGCTTCTGAGGCCACGACGTCGGGAGTCATCCGTGAGATCCGAGGTGCCTACGAGGCAGAAACCGTAACACTTGAGGAATCATATCATATCAGACTTTTGATGTGGTTGAGTGTACTTAGTTACCACGTCTCAGGAGAGATAGCGTTGTTGCATCGTTGTAAAGGCTCGGATTTCTCCATAGCCGTTGTAGATGAAGGAACCGAATCGGTGCGGTTCCGGCGATCATCCGCCGAACCGGATGTGAAGCGGCCGAAGCCAGCGCAGGGGCAGGGTCCCATCACACGACTGTGCATACATTCAGCTCGTCCTCCTTCGCGTTCCAATCACTAGTCATATCGTAGACATGCCTGCCCCCGCCAAGTTCATCACGTACATCGACGCCCACAAGGATGCCTTCATCGCCCGTCTGGGCGAGGCTGTCGCGATCCCGTCCGTGTCCGGTGACCCCTCGCATCGCCCGGACGTCATCAAGATGTCGGGCTACATCAAGAGCCTGCTGGAGCCGCTAGGTGTCAAGGTGGAGCTCAAGGATGTCGGTATGGAGAAGCAGCCCGACGGGAGCGAGTTACCTCTTCCTCCCGTCGTGTTCGGTACCCTTGGCGATGATCCGAACAAGAAGACAGTCCTCCTGTATGCGCACTACGACGTGCAGCCCGTGCGTGACCGCGGCCAATGGTCTCCTTGCTGGGTGTTCTGATCTATGTTTCGGCGTGTCTAGGCACTCGTATCTGACGGTTGGAATACTGACCCGTTCAAGCTCACGCCTGACAAGGAGGGTCGTCTGTTCGGCCGTGGCTCGACGGACGATAAGGGCCCGCTCATCGCCTGGATCAATATCGTCGAGGCGCATGTCACGCAGGGCATCGAGCTTCCCGTGAACATCAAGTTCTGCTTGGAAGGCATGGAGGAGAGCGGATCGGAGGGTCTGGATGACCTGATCGAGAAGGAGAAGGACGGCTTCTTCAAGAGCTGTGACTGTGTCTGCATCTGCGACAACTACTGGATGAACGACCGGACAGTACGTCCCTGCAGCAATTACCTCCTATCCCAGCGCTCACATGTCGATAGCCATGCCTCACCTATGGGGTCCGTGGCATGTCCTACTACCGAATCATCGTTTCCGGCCCCGCTCGTGATCTGCACTCGGGACTGTTCGGCAACACCGTGCACGAGCCGATGACCGACCTGATCCTCCTCATGAGCAAGCTCGTAACGCCCTCGGGCGAGATCATGATTCCCGGGCTTGACAAGCTGGTCGCACCTCTGACCGATTCCGAGAAGAAGCGATATGAGACGATCGACTTTGCGTTGACTGTGTGCCATTCCCGTCCCAAGCGACTTGAGTTGTCGACTGACATGACGCAGGATATCGAGGAGCAGGTCGGCGCGAAGATCGTGCTGTCGGACGATAAGTCTCAGGTACTCATGGGCCGCATGCGCAACCCATCCTTGTCGCTGCATGGTATTGAGGGAGCGTTCTACGGCCCGGGTGCGAAGACGGTCATCCCTGCCAAGGTACAAGGTGCGGAGGTCTCCCGGTAGCTCAATAGGACGCCTCCTGATGCCAGTCACAGGCAAGTTCTCCATCCGTCTGGTGCCGAACATGACACCCGAGAACGTGGATCCGCTTGTCATCAAGTACCTATACGATGAGTTCGCGAAGCTTAAGTCGAAGAACACGCTCAAGATCGAGAATATTCATGCAGGCAAGGCTTGGATGTATGTACAGATCATTCTGTTCGGCCCATCATGCTAAGCGCATCTTTAGGGCTGATCCCGATCACTGGAACTATCGTGCGGCGATCAAGGCAACCGAGGAAGTGTACAAGAAGACGCCTGATCTGACAAGGGAGGGTGGCTCGATTCCCGTCACACTTACATTCGCCGACGTGCTCGGCCTGAATGTTCTCCTCCTACCGATGGGTCGCGGTGATGACGGCGCACACTCGACGAACGAGAAGCTGGACACCTTCAACTATATCGAAGGGGTACGCGCAGTTCCTCATATCGTGATGCGGCTTGCTGACGACCCTCCCTTAGACGAAACTGCTGGGCACATATCTGCACGAGATTGCTGTTACCAACTGAGGAGGGTTTAGATGAGGCACCGCTCGCATGTAGGGTTCGGCAGGTTGTATGGGAATCCAATATCAAATCAAGAACTCTGTATTTTTGTCCAGAATGGATCTGATGCCCAATCTCCGGGGTAGCGACAGACTTCTACGCCGCCGATTTCAGATACAGCATCTCGTTTGAGATACCAGAGCTCCTTTACACCCATAGACTGCAGGTATGCGGGGAGGCGATGATAGTTCAACCCAACAACTTGCGGACCATGGGAGTCATCGGACAGACATAGCCTTCCGCCGGATTTCATGAGCAGCTAGCAACCACAAGGTCAGCCCCTGCAGGTAAATATAGACAACCGGACGCACCTTCAGAACATCAGGCCCTGGGTAGGCCGTCCCCCAGCCCTTCCTGAAGGCCGCCGCATTGAGCTCGAACAATGCTCCATACTGCACACCAAACTCGACGTTCCGCTTCACCCTGTCCCACACACCTTCGTACTCCTCAAACTTGAGATGCGGTTTATATAACCGACACAGGTCGAAGTGTCCGATCACTTGAGGCTTCAGCCGTGTCATCATCTCGTACTGGTTGTCGAAGTACGTGGACAGCAGGGATGTCATATTCTCGTGCACATCTTCTGCACCGAAACTTGAGACGGCGCGTTCAAATGTCGGCTCATCAAAGTCGATCGGTATCTCATTCACGTGGTGCACCGAGCCAACGATGTACTCGATGTTGCGGCCATGCAGGTTTCGAGTGAGTAGTTGGGACGTGCCTTGGAGATCGAGTTCGGTGATGTACTCGGTTTCAATGCCGACGAGAAGGTCGATCGAGGACGCGTAAAGCTCGCGCAGACGATGCGCTTCGTTCAAAAACCGCTCGTAGGTGTCTGTCAGCGCTGAGCAAGATACGTGTTCTTCAATCTGTCGCTCGTCAGCTGAGGCTTTCGGACGATGAAGCAAGACAACGCACCTCTTCAGGGTAGAGGTCCTGCTCCCGATAACGAGGACAATGCTCACTCAACCCATACGTCCGAAATCCCTTCTGAATGGCGGCTCGAACAACCTCCTCAAGCGTACCTTTCGCATGTGCGCAGAACTGGCCTGAGTGGGAATGGTGACTGTGTGGCATGTTCAGCACTAAATCACGGCGAAGCTGGCAGTTCGTCTAGCGGGACCCTGACCTTGATGACGACGACGACGACGAGCGTAGGAAAGGACGGCTGACTCCGGCCACCGAGTACAGTGTACTGCCGTCTGTGGAATTGCAATTGCCCAATACATCTATACCGCCGTGAATCTAGATCATATCTCACACTATCGGCAAAACGGAACAAGTGACACCCATAACCTAACATATACCGAGCAACACTCCTTGGATCGGATACCACCGCTGTGATACTGTATCTCCGCCTTCATCCAACAGACCAGAAAGTTGAATCGGACCGCGCCTGGGATCTGAGGTACTGGGCACGATGTCGCAAGGCCGATTGTATTAAGACGTCACGCCTGAGCCAATCACTTGCGTCGATGTCGTGGTCGTGTTTTTTTGGAATACCTCCAGGCATCGTAGCGCCATGATGTCTTCGCGTCCATATAGAGGAATGTCAATCGGAACGTACTACCAGTCGAGATGTCGTTATAGCGGAGTGGTTCGGGAGATCTCCGTTGCGCCAGACGCCTCCTTCGATATATTGTTCGTTTGTTCCTGGACAGCTGGAGCTTCACCCTTCTCCAACGCATCAGCCTCACCCCCGTCTCTCTCTTGCCCCTTTCCATCCTCTGCGTGCGATGTGGTCGATGAATGCCGTCCTCCTGTGACTTCTGTCCAAATCTGGCGTGCGGCCTGAAACAGGGGTGGGGCAAGCAGGAGCAGTGCTAGGATCTGGCCAAAAGTCCAGTCGTCTTCACCTTCCGAGACATGTTGGCGGTTGAACGCCACTAGTTGCTCGGTGCCCGTTATGATGATAACGGATGGGATGATGGCCAACCAAGCGAGAGCCCACGTCATCAAGAGTTCTCGGGGCCAGTGGAAGGCATTCCAAAAGCTTTTCTGCCGCACGGCGGTCGATGCGTCAGGGGCATGTTGAGGGAACTTGTCGACACGGCGGTAGCACTTTCGGAGCAGAGCCACCAGCAGGAGAATGGCGCTTTGAAGAAGCAGAGTCGCCCAAATATAGAGAGCGCCGGCTAGCCCCAGAATGTAGATATTGAATACCGGAATTGCCATCATGGAGGACACGACCAGGAAGAAGAGGCGCAATCCTGGTGAGGTTGCTTGGATAGAGCGTCCAGCCGCGACCCATACTATTGCCGAGTTGCATTCTGGAGAAGAGCCAAAACCTGATATGTTGTGGGAGAGCCAGATTCCATAAGCCCCAATAGCGCAGAGATAGAGGGCGAAGCCAAGGTTCCTCTTTAAAGCTTCGACACTGTTATGCTCGATGACAATGCCATGCGCCAGGAACAGGGTGAGGACATTGAGCCAACTGAGATTGAACAAGACAAGTCCGTGGTAAAGGCTCAGTTCATAAAGCGCCCCTTCGACGAAGGCTGCAATGAGTAGGGCGCATCCTGTCACCAGAACAGTCGTCATATTCAGAGCGAGGTCTTCGAAGAGCTTTGATACAAAGCCGCCTTTGAGTTTGGGTGCGAAAGAGGCAAGAACCACCGAAATCGTGACGAAGATAGCTTGTGCGTAGAGCGAAACGCGTATACCAATGCCTACCCCAGATTCAGCTAAATTTAGCAATGACACTACAATCCGCCTACCGGCAATGTCCGGGTTTGCCGGAATGACGCAAGTTGTGTTCATGACTGGGGCCGTACGGTATGGCAACACTGTACTGGCACGAAAGGGCAGAGTGAAAAGCGGACTGATACGTCGAGGCTTTATGGTATCCGTTCGATGACCGGTGACGAGGTGTTCAGAAGGTATCACAGACCGGGTGACCGGGAGACCAAAGGCCGGTAGAGCTTCGCATGGTTTGCGGTGAATGCAATGGCGCCGCGTCACCGTTCTCCTCCTGATGCTTCACCCGCTGAGAATTCTGGGCCCTGCCCTGTGTCTACCTTGAACGTAACTCACTAATCCATTGCAAGCAACACAATCATATCTCATAAGACTCGATCTCGTTGTAATGGCAGAATCATGATGGTGAAATCAACTATGTGCGTCAAGCACCGTTACGTCGTACTTGTAAAGCCACGCGTATTGAAATCCAGATCCCAGTTATGTCGTAGCATTCAGCCTTGATCTACCTATATACCTGAAATCATTGACCCGGACATGGCACAGTACCTCGATCATGCCATTGATCCGATGGAATCAGATTAATGTGGCTGAACCAACGACACCTTTGGAGGAGCCGGTGGTTCGTTCTTCCGCAGTAGCAGGATCTTCGAGCTTCTCCGCCTCAGGAGCTGCACTCGATACTCCAGCTCCATCGTCCACTGGAGCTTCGGCTGAAAAACCGCGCCAGTGACTCGTGATTTCTGCCCATACTCTGTCTAGAACCTGCGCGAGAGGTAGAGTGAGGAGCAATAGCGCCAGCGTCTGGCCGAACGTCCAGTCATTTTCACCGTCCGAAACATGGCCGCGGTTGAATGCAATGAGCTGTTTGATGCCGGTGATAATCATAATTGAGGGGATGGCTGTCATAGCGGCGAAAACAGCGCCAAAATATTCCAACGGCAATCCGCTCCCACAGATAGCTGACATGAGGCTTATCAGTGCCCGCAGGGCCCACGGCTGGGCACGAGCTGGCATGTTGGGAGTCCGGTGTGGATGCTGTTCGCTGTGCCCGATGCACTGTCGAGAAATCCGGCGCCACAGCAAGATAATGATCCCAAGGACACCGAAGACGATGCCCAGGACAAGCGTCAGGATGCAAATGGCTATCATGAGAGATGTGCTGCTCGGAGTGTTTTAGAGCTCGTATAGGCCGTTTTCGAGCCTTCGACGCTTACGACACTAGTCGGCCTTCGGAACGCTCGAAAGCGACCATCGGTCCGGATTCGGAACAGCAGAAGCGACAGAAGCATGCGTCGGCACCCTTATACCCGAATATAGCATAGCCCCAGACAAATTTGTACTTAGTTAACCTACGCCTCACGGCGATAATACATCTCTTTTGCTCTTGACCTTTACGAGCCTCTCTTAGCGTTTCCGAGCCATCATCGAGGTCAAACGGTACCTCTCGCATTCCCGTCCCGAGCTACAGGCCTTCGCAAGCGCCTTTTCGACACCGACTAGCCTCGATTAGCCCGTGAGCTCTCGATTAGCGTTCGTAAAGCTCGCAAGCGTGCTGGTCGTCCAGCTGCCTCGAATCAGTCTATACCCGAGACGTCTCTACTCGATCCTCGTAAGCGTCCTTTCGACGCCTCCCGGTCTGCTCGCAAGCCGTCGCCTGGTTACTCGATTTCATTACTACCTATCGCTCGATTACTCGATACAACTACCTATCGGTGCCCACCGAGCCAACTCGCAAACCTATCCTCCTTTGTGGGGGTTCAGTTCATTTGGAGCCCAACGCGAGGGATAATTTGGTCTGGGTTACCATCTTTTTCCCTTCGCGCGACGAAAATTCCACCATTCAATAGACCCTCCCCAGCGGAAGCAACAACCCTGACTCTCCGAAGCGGCCGGCAGTTCCGATCCGGCATCCCTGTGCATCGATCTCGCCAACCTCCCACGCGTCAAGAAGACACTCTGCTTCCGTCAGACCCTGTCCGTGACGACATATCCGCCCGAACCCCATCCACCGTCGTTTCGACCCCAACAGACGAAGAGGAGCTAGAGTTACTCCTTAATCAGAGTCCCCCTTCCGAAATCGAGACATCGTTTCGAGCTCTTACGCCAAAGATGCCTGAGCCCATGCCAATTCGAACGAGTCGTAACGCCCCGGTTCTCGAATCGGCCAGACCGGAACACGTCGTGCGATTCCTCGAAGATGTCGAGCAGCTTTGCGAAGGCGCCTCGGTTCCACCAGAGAAATGGATTTATTACTGCCTAAGATATGTCCAAGTCGACGTTGCGCAGGTATGGGAAGCTTTACCGGAGACGACGGCCGCCCCTCCCGATTACAAGGCCTTTCGAAAAGCTGTATTAGAGCTTTACCCAGGCGCTGCAGATGATGACCGACGCTACTCTCGATTAGACCTCGAAAGGATCGTCGCAAAGAGCGCTGCTATTCCCATGGCGAATCGAGCGCAGTACGGCGAATACCACCGACAGTTTTTACGAGTCTCGAAATGGCTCGAAGACAAGAAGAAGCTCTCGCAAATGGAAAAGGACCAGATGTTCCTCCGCGGCTTTCACTTTGAGTTTCAGGAGAGACTACGGGCAAGGCTGCTTATGGTTAACCCGGATGTCTTCCCCGACGACCCCTATGATATGGAGAAGATAGCCAAGGCTGCCACGTTCCTCCTTACTGGAACTTCCGCAACGGCGGACTTCACTCCTCTTGCAACCAGCTCGGAATCGACAGTTTCGAAAACCGAGCCGAGTCGCTCGCAAGTCAAAATCGAGAGCTCGATTCCAGTCAAAGCGGAGCCCGATTTGGCTGTACAGGAGCGTATGCTAAGTCTATTGGCTCGTATTGAAGCCAAGCTCGATAACCCCGTTTCGAGGCCCGATTACAATGCGAATCAGTATAGGGATTGGAATCAGCCGCAACAGCAACAACAAGGGTACAGCAATAACAATCAACGTTATCGAGAGAACCGACCGCCCGGAAACCCCTCGAATACGTGTACCTATTGCGGCGCTCTGGGGCATTACTTGCGAGAGTGCGCGGACTTAGAGGATCACGATCAAAAAGGCCTAGTTGTCCGAAATGGATCGAACCGCTGGGAACTGCCGGATGGAACACAGATTCCTAATTATCCCCCAGGACCGATAAAAGTAAGGGTACTCGCCTGGCACGAAAGAAACCCGAAACGAACCAGTACGGACCTCAACGCCAAGGCCAACATTACTAGCCGAGGTTCGCAACCCGTGAATCTACTTCAGATGTGGCCTGTCGAAAACGACGTTCCGAGCGACGCACTACCTTTTCGAGAAGCAGCAGTGAACTTGCTCACCAAGGCCGATTC
>KV417375.1:0-28531 GCA_001630345.1 Calocera viscosa TUFC12733
TGCCCGTACGGCATCGCATCGTAGACATCGATCTTCTCCTGGGCAAAGTTGCCGCCCCAAGTGCTCGAGAGGTCGCGGAACATCTTCTTGATGGGATTGGTGTCGGGGAACGACGCGACTACTTCCAAGCAGTGCCTGGAGTACTCTGCGTGCGCGTCGCAGAGCATCTTGGCCCACCAGGCGTTGATGAAGCCTGGCTGTACGCCCCGGCCCCAGAGGTCGGAGGGGAGACCAGGCTTGTTGGGGTCGAAAGGCGACCACCAGAGGAGCCGGAGAGGCGCCCACCAAACGAGTGCGTTTGTTGGGTCCGCTGGTGGACCCGGGCAATACGGATGGTGAGGGCGAGTCGTGTTGTACGCTTGCGCGTACACGGTGAAGTCGCGCCGCCCTTTAGCCCAAATATTGCGGGAGTGATCGTCGGGGTGGTAGGGCACCTCGTCCTTCCCCTCGCCCTTGAAATGCGCCTCGAAGCGCGTCTTGAGGTCGTTCCAGCGGCGCTGGACGTCTGCCGCGGTGGACTGGGCGAAGACCTTGGCTGGGTCGTCGAACTGCAGGTTGGCGTACTGTTCAACGCTGAACAGTTCGATCGGCTCGTTGTCGACGCGGCGTCGGAGGAGGGATGGGTCGCCTGTGTACCGCATGGCGGTGTCCTTCTCGAATCGATCGTTCAAGGTCAGATGTTCGTGACCTTTGAAGTTCGGCTTTGGAGCATCTGTAGAGTAGTTAGAATCGTAGATACATGTTTACTTACTTGGTTTCCACTTCTCCGTGCTCTTCTCGAGCGGGAGTCCAGTCTTCTTCCCCCACTCCTCGTCGTAGTCTCGTTCATGACGAGGAGCGTCACGAAAGCCGGTCTTCCACGTCGCAAACGGCATCCTTGAAGATCCAGATTAGTTTAGATGTTAGTGGTATAGTAAAAGAATAAAAACTTGCTTAGAAAACCTCCCCCAGTGCCGATCTTCTCCTCGATATGCTTTACTCTTTCGAATGCGCTCTTGTGCGCTGTCGTCTCCACTCGGAGTCACTATATCTCTGCGGCCACACGCCTGCTTGATCTCCTCTGACTTATGGCTCGCCCTCCAGAAGGAGGTCAGACACCAGTGGGACAGAGGAGGGGACGTGCGCCGTGTCTAATCTGAGTTCCTTTTCCTTGTCGAGGCCCTCCAGGAGGAGGTCCTGCGACGCAGAGCGGGAACGGGGCGGGGGGTCGGCAGCGGCAGCGGGGGCGAGGCTGGTGGTGGTGGTGGTGGTGGTGGTGGTGGTGGTGGGGAGGCAGGGAGGGGAGGCAGAGGCAGAGGAGGGGAGGAGGGTGCTGGAGACGGCGCAAGCGCCGGTGTCGAGGATGGGAGGGAGGGAGGAGTGAGCGTTAGGGACTTAAAGGATTTCAGTCCTCCCGTGCGCCGCGCGCGTGCATTGCCACTCGGGAGCTGAAAATCAGCTCCCGGCCACTCTTCGTCTGCCTCCGCAGATCAGTGGCCCAATCAGACCAGCGCCCTTGATTGTCAGTGGCTGCGCCACTAACAATGGGACCCTATTCCGCGTCTAGTGGGTGCTCATCTCACATACAGCGTCCGCGCGCGCCGCCTCGGTTCCTGCACCCCGTCTCTCCCAACCTGCTCTCGAACTTCTCTTCTCTTACGATCAACGCCACCCAAGCACCCGCAACGCTACGTATCCTGGCCTGACGCGCTGACCTCGGCTCCCGTGGCCCTCGCCCGCCCGCATCTACGTCCCACGCACCCCCACCGTACTGCTCCCTGAGGACACCCACCCCCTTGGGCGCACGTACGACAACCCCATGCTGTTGGTCGCGTACTTCTTCGGCATCCTCGGCACGTCCACGGCCACGCAGCTGCTGCCCGTGTCACCCACTACGGAAGACGGGAAGGAGGAGGTGCGGTCGGCCCGGGACAAGCCAGCTGGGGCGGCCGCGCGCGTGGGAGGTGGGGAAGCTCTGCGACAGTGACCGTCCCGGGACCGGCAGAGCGGGAGAGGTAGGGCAGAAAGACGGAGCAAGCGCCCGTGCTCTTGTTCTTCCATGCCACGACACCGCATTCTCCGCCCTCCTCCGTTCAATCCACCGCGCGAGCATCTAGCTACCTTGTGTGGCCTGACCGGGTCAGGAATCCATTTCGGGTACTTTGCATGTGTTGCATCACACGTAAATCACGGACTGCACACCTGGAGGCAGGAAAGCAAGTGCCTTTAGGACATCGACATCTCCCTCCCGCGCTGCGGGCAAGGACGACCCCCCCCCCCAAACCCGTCGCCTGCCGTCCGCCGCCCGCTCTCTGCCGCTCTCCGATCTTTCAGACATCGCACGCCCTTCCCCCCTCTCCCCCCCAGTGGTTCATGGTCGACGAAGAAGCACGTACTCCTCGCAGTACGTCCCCTTCGAAGCGGAGGTGCAGGACGCGGAGTCTATGAGCCTCAACAGGAAGCGGTTGAGAGATGCGCGCGAGTGGGAATGGGCAGGGGAGGTGGAGGGGACGAGCCCGCGCAAAAGCGGTTTGATGAGAAGCAGAAGCAGATTGCCGAAGAGCTTGTGCATGAGTGCGGAGGGCAGTCGGTCTACGACGCCCAGTACGCGCTTTCACCCTTCCCTCCATTTCGAGATTCCTGATTCAGCACCAGCGACCCTCTCAACCCCACGCCGGCGCCCACTCCTCTCCCCTAATTTCCTCCCCTCTGGCCTGCACCACGCCCTCCGTCAGCGACAACACCACCCCCGGGATGCCGCTCGCTGCGACGGGCGTGCGCAGGAAACAGAAGGTCAGAACGAGGAGAGGGAGCGTAGGGAGAAAGTGCAAACGGAGCGAAGAGCCAGTTAGGGCAAGCGGCGCAAGGTGCTTGTTGGTGGGCTCCGCGGACAACGGCAGTCATAAGCTGTTCATCTGGTAAAGGAGTGGGAGGGGATTCTTGCGGAAGGCTCTGGACGATGACGGAGTCGGGGTGGAAGATGTCACTGTGCGTACCTCCGCGATTCAGCCGATTCATCCGCTGATGGCCTCAAAGTGGCAGCCATATCTAACAACGATCATTTCCGTTGTTCGACCGCTCAATTGGTCGCTTCAGCGGCGAAGGCTTTCCCACCAATGTCGACCTCGACCTCCTCGATGGCGCGTTTCTGTCTCCGAATCTCCGATGTGAGATGGAATTGGCATGTCGTAGAGTACGACTCTCAATGTCGAACTTGCTTCTCATAGCCGATAGTCTCCTCCAGCTCCTGAATTCAGGCGCGACGGCGCTCCAGTTCTTCTTCCTCGGCGCCAATAGGCAGCACAAGTTGCCCACAGAGGTCTGTGCAGCGATCGATGTGGATGGTGGCATCAGGAGAGGGAGAGGGAGGAGGATGTGGATTTCTTCCCGAACATCATCCTAGAAAACTGAGGGATACTGTGTTATGAAGGACTTGCTGCTCTGTATGTATTCCCTCCGACGATTATACCGATATGATACGCGCGTGGATGACCTCGCTGGAGTGCGCTGCACAAAGAAACCAATGTAATGTGACGGGTGATCATGCATTCAATAATAATGGTACAACAAGGTATTGGCCGTCTCTTCCCTTATTTTGTCTCAGCCCCACCCGAGAACCACAAGTCAATCGCCTGTAGGCCGCTCAGAGCTACACCTCATGCGCTCGGCCACACTCTTTCTGTGTCTCCTTCACAGATTATCCGTGAACTTGGCATGGCGTGAGAACGGATGCACGGACAGGAGCTCATCCGGTTAGTGGGTTAGGGTACTAGTATGTTGCTTTTGTATCGCATATTGTGCGGTAGTCTCGTACAAAGTCTACAGTTGAGAAGCATTGGTTAGCACCCAACGGATGGATCGCACCAATCGCCCGAACGACTCGTGCTGATTACCGATGACATCTAACTCTCGTTGCGCCAGGTCCTCCAAGTTTTGATAGACTCCGTCCCCAGCCTGCAGGAATACCGCACAGTATTCAAAGCACTCTGGGTAGAACCCAGAATTCTTCCAGTCGATGATCCAAAGTCTCTCGTCCTTATCAACCAGGAGATTCCGAGGATTTAGGTCCTGATGAACAAAGACGAGACGGGTTTCGTCGGGGAACTGGTACGGGTTGACATTCCCTCCGAGCTTGTTAAAGACATGACGTTTGTGGTCGAAGAAGTCGAAGAGCTCCTGCAGTGACTCGAACGGTCCCGGTTCGCACAGCCCAAAGCAAGGACCTGTACTTGGAACAGGTAACACAGGATCGGGGTGAGCGGGACGACCTTCGAGTTGGCGCAACTGCTTCACATAGTCGCTGAGTTGTCCGATGACATTTCCCTTTGTCTCTTCATCAAGCGTAGGCCAAGCGCTTTCAAGAGTGGCAGCGCTTTCGATGTATTGTGAGATCATGTATGATCCAGTGGTATCTTGAAAGGCTAGCCACACATCCGGCACTGCGATGGTGGTATTTTGTTGAATGAAAACACAGCTGAGAGCGTCGACGTTACCATCGGACGCTTTGAGAACCATAGAGCGGGAGATACGCCAAACCGGAACTGGTGCCGGCGCAAGAGGAATCGCAGTTGGAATCATTGAAAGTGCGAAGGTCGGATCGAGGTGACAATCCTGCGCTCGGTAGACAGTTTGGACAAGCGATTCAGCCGGATAAAGAGTCTGCTCCCCTGAACTGGATAAGTGTTGAGGGCAAATCGAGCAGCGCACAGCAAAAGCTAAGCTCACGCAGAGGGTTCACGGCTTAAGGTAATTGACCCAGATGAGGCACGGCCAATGATCGCAGCGACCCAGCTTTGGTACAAGGGACTTGGGAACTGCCAGTGGAACCCTCGTTGTGCAAGACGAACAAGATCTACAACCCACGAAATGTCAGACACGAGCATGTATATAAGTTGATAAGGGACTCACAAGAGCCCAGCAAATTGTCAATCCAATCAGGGATCTCTTGATCGCACAGAACCAGCGCTGGCCGCGTTTGCAGCCATCAGGAATCATCCTGAAGGTTGCGACGTGCCGATAATCTAGCGTGTAGCACCCACGCGTGCCGCTGATGAGGTCCCAGAAAGCATGCTCCTTCGCAGCTCGGAAGTGCGTTCTCGCATCGCATCATGGGTGCAAAAGGAGAGCCGACGGGAGTCGTTGATTGTTGGAGCTGCTGCCTGCAGGGACTCTATCGCCAAAAAGGGGTTGCATGTGGTAATGGGACGCATATGCATTCAAAGCCTACCACCCTGCATCCATGTCGCTCACATCAGTTCCACCGCTTCCTCTCCAGCTCCGTTCTCCTAAGCGGCTACTTCCTCGCATAGCGACAACAAGGTACCCTAGCCTGCCAAGGGATGGCAAGGTTCATCTGCACGAAGTTCACTCTTGTCGGCACTAAAGAGTTTTAAGAACAACGAAAGGAGATGAAGTGTTACTACCAACCTCAGGGACATGTACTTGGGCGACACGCCCAGGGTCTTGTCTTGGGAGAACTTCACCGTGTACATGATTTCCGGTATCTAACACAGATTTAGCTCTGCAAATGTAAAAATATATGTTGGGACGTACGCCATTGGCCGTGACCCTGCCAGTGGAAGAGGTATATCGATTCCCGAGGACCTTGCCACGGTATAACTCGGTCATTCCGTTTTTGTGAATGTACTAGACATATATGATGTTTCCCTCAGTGAAGACGCTGAACTCGCATGAGCTCTTATGTCACTGCAGAAGAACGCGAGGAGGTACCCGGACATCGCGATTCGCGTGACTGTGTTCGTTGAGATGGTGGTGGTTAGGAGGACCGTGCTCCTAGACGCGGTCAGCCGGGCAAAGAGTCTTATAAAGGCTTGCGCGGCGCGTTCTGCATGTGGCTGATGGTGACTGTGTGATGACTGTTGCGGCAATCAGCTGTCCATCGCTGGCGGCTGTGCCAGGAAGGCTACTTCCGCGTTTCATCCCGAGATGCCTGTACAAGTGAAGTGCCCGCATCGTCGACAGTTGCTAGTATTCACGTAGCCAAGTGGCCGAATTCAACATGTCCTCATCAGAGCGGATGAACGGACCTACCCACAGCCCTCTGTGTTCAATCACGACATGCCCTTGCTCGGATGGCCATGCCGAATTGGCCCCCTTCCCCGTGAGTGTCGACCTAGGGTCCGTACAGAGTATTCTGACCCGACCGGCTTTAGCGCGACATAGCCGCATGGAGAAACCTGCCCACCACAGGGGGCCATAGGGCTTGGTGCAAACATCTGCGGGACAGTCTCGCTGAGAACGGCTTGTTCCTTTTTGGGTCGATAGACGATGAGCTGGGAGTCTGCGAGCCCGTCACTCACATTCCGAGCGACGGAGCAAAGCTGGCACAGCTGCAGGTGTGCACCGGGTCCTAAGTTCACTTGACCCTGCTAACTAACATTGTGTCAGACGAGCCGCGCACATCCCGCCACAACAGCCGATGGCGTGTGGAAATTTCTGAAGATCGTGCAGATCGAGCCCGCCAAAGAAACCGCCATGGCCCCTACCTGGTTCTTCTCTTCTTCCGCTCGCAACGTGATTGCGTACTTTTGGTCATCATTGTTTCCGGTGAACCGGAAGGTCGCCTGTTCGAATGACGAACTGGCATTGCTTAAACTCCTCATTCAACATCGTGAGAAGGTTGAGCAGCATGTTTTACTGCCGGAGCGGTTTCTCGTAATACCTGTTGGCGACCTCCGAATCACAGTAGCCGTGTTTCCGTGGCTTAAGGATCTGATGATAACGATCGACCGCCGCACTGAGCTTGAGACATTAGGAATTGCCATGTCAATAACGGAGGTAAGTACTCCTGCCCGTTTCGACGGTGGTTGCAACATATTGAACTTGTTTGAACAGTGTATACGGTGCTTGCATGAGGATGAGCTGAATATTTCCCATGGGGTAAGTGTTACCGTTCCGGTTAGACCATCATTATCCAACATTATCTCAGGACATTCACTTGAACAACTTCCTGAGTCAAGATGCACGTGGATCGAAGCTTATCTTGATAACGGACTTCGAATTCGGCGCGTTCGGCGGTGCTCATTGCCCCTTCTATCTCGACCGTCAGAGCACCACGGACCGCAATCCCAGCCTGCGTGCCCCCGAGGTCACAGTCAGCAGCTACGACCCCAGGAAATCGGACATCTATGAGTTAGCACAGAATGTTATGCGGCCGCTTTCTAACGTGAGCTTTGCCGGTTGGAAATGACTAATTATTAAATTTGCTCACCTTCCACATAGAACCTTAACGGCGAGACCATTGTTGGCAGGCGTTTTGCCGCCTTGCAGACCCGAATGGTGGATCCTAAACCTGGGCTCCGTCCCGATGTTTCAGAAGCTCTCAAAGAGCTGAATGATATCTATGACCAGCTGAAGGACAAAGGGTCATCGATGACAGACAGTGTTTGAACAATCTGATACCGTGCCACGGTCGACTTCATTCCTTAATCTTTTGTTCCTTCTGTGCATGAATGTCGCAGTGATCCACATTTTCAAAATATATCAACTGTTTATTGTCCAATGCATTGGCTGCCTGTCATCCATATGTGACGGTACCCTCAGCTGTTGAGCGCTGTGTCTTCAGCCGGCGTTGTGTTATAGATGCACAACTGAGATAACGGCCTGTATCCTATCCGACATGCTTGCATTTCCCTCGCAGGCATGGTATGCCGATCTTAAGGCAGACACGGGCGTACGGTACTTTCATCTTACAGTCATACAAGGATGTTCTGAATGATGCGTGCGCGAAGGAGATTGAAGCGCTCTGTGCAGAGTATCACGGCGGTGCGTCCTCTCCGATGGCCGAACCCTTCCGACCTTCGCGTGAATGCATTGTAGGCTTGCTCAACGAGCTTGCGAAGACCAGGCTGGTCGACGCGCTAAATTCGGGAGATCCTGTAGCTAGGAATCCTGAGGTCAGGTGTAGGTGCCGGGGGGTAAGACGGTCATGCTGGACTCGACGCAGGCTAGCGTGACTACGGGGACTCGTCACGAGAGAGCAAGTACCAGCGCAATCGGGTGGAAGGACGGTGGTTCGAAGATGTGAACGCCACCAGTGACCAGAGCGCACTCATCAACGCGCAGTCTCTCTTCGCAGGCCATGTTCGGTTCCCAGAAGGACGGCGATCATACCATTATCGAACGTTCAGCGAGACGGTGCAGGTAGGTACGAAATCGGGTGCTCTCGATAGCAATGCTTGGTCCGAATTGAAGTATGCATTAAATGAGATATGGCCCAGTTGACAGTTGAACGGCAGGAACAGAACCGGCTGGAGCGCAAGCTGCATGGAGGCGACGCGCTCGCCCAGCAGGCAGAGCCGAAATTTCAATCGAACAGTGGTACTCGCCGTTGTGTCATCCGGTTGCCCATTCTCTCCTCTCCGAGCAATCGCCCCTGCACATGGGCATGTCGTCATCCAGCCCTCCACCCTCCTCACTGCCGCACGGTTCCCGTTCCACCATCCAGCAGCCTCCCGCCCAGCCCTGCGCCGTCCACCATGCGTCCACCGTCGCGACGCCTGCACGCGCAGGTCCACCCACCACTCCCCCCGGCCTGTTCCCCCACACGGAGCATCATTCTGCATTAGGCGACGGGTGCCCTAGTCGGGCGTTCGCTTGTCCCGTGTGTCAAGAAAACGCGCAAAGGGACGTCTGCGGTGGAAGAATGCGGGCGCAATGGACGAGAGAGCATGCAGCAACCGCAGCCGATCGTGCCAAGGCCCTTCCGAATGCCACTGCCACTGGGCGGAAGTAAGAAGAAGGGCAGCAGCTATTGGTGGTCGCGGTCCAAGAACTCCCCCTCACGTGTCGCCTCCCCACAACCCCTCATTCACATCACTATCTGTGGTGCAACGTGCCTCAAATCATGTCACGGAAGGTAATGGAAACTGTATGGAAAGCAAAATGATTCTGCTTCCGCTTCGACGAGCGCTAGGTACCTGCCCGCCGCGCAGCGGCCTTCCCACTCCACAATCACGAGGCGTGGCGGTACCGTGAGAGCGCGTCAGCAGAAGAGTCACCCGCGTTCAAGTTTGCTCCGCGCTTCCCACGCCCGGGCCGTTCACGGTTCTTTGGCTCGAAATTGCCACGGTACATGCAGGCTCCAACGCAATGGCGCCGAAACGTAACCTTCCTCACCGTCAGCATTGTCCAGCAAAGAGACAGAAAGCTCTATTCGTCAAGATGGGGCAGGGCAACGGGACGACAAGTTTAATGACGCCGAGGAGGGCTCAGCAACCCTCGTCCTCGGCACTGTCCACTCGTCACGCCGGTCCAAATGGGTTCGTCTTCTTCTGATAGATGTAAATGACAATCTCATGAGGGCCATGGATCGTAGTTGTCCCCGCATTGGTCCGGCTATCGATGTTGCGCTCCGCTCAGAACGCGGAGCAGCTCAGCGAAAATGGGTTTCATAAGAGCAGAATGCTGGAGAAATTGGAGTGCCTTCCGACTTATCTGGTCCAGCCCTTATTCTCATTTCTCCGGGATTACAGTTCTGATCGCGTGAGTGATGACTTCATCAAGAAGGTGTGCAAGGTCATTATCCAAGTCCGATATATGCATATACTCGTCTGCTACACACACCTCCTTCCGTCTCCACTTCACATGCACTTCGTCTGTCCTAGGCTTCAATAGGCAAAATATGGCAAGATGGCATACTCCTCAACGTTCGCATTTTCTATTCCAGGAGGAACGCTGGGCATCGACCAATTCGCGCCTGACTCGACGCTCTCGATCTCCGATGATCCAGATGGAGAACGTTGGCTCGCCAGACGCGTGGTGTTGAACGCCAGCATCGATAATGGCGGAGTCATCCGATCGGAATGGCACCCTTGGGGTAAGTCAAGTGCCATCGCGACATGTTCAAACTTCTTAACATGGCATCCCAGAGGACGTCTCTATCAGAACGTGGCTCGTTCCCCCTTCCACGCCGGATTCAACTTTCCACACTCGTATCCACAAAATCACAAATCATAGCACGAAGCATCTCACTGCCGCTGATGCCAGCTTCGCAAATGAAACCGAGGCCGTCAGGAATGCGAATTCCATCAAGAAGAGCGGCACGCAACACTATGCGTCTGAAACGGCGGCATTCACTGTTTC
Organism: Calocera viscosa TUFC12733; assembly: GCA_001630345.1. Classification (NCBI taxonomy): domain Eukaryota; kingdom Fungi; phylum Basidiomycota; class Dacrymycetes; order Dacrymycetales; family Dacrymycetaceae; genus Calocera; species Calocera viscosa. The sequence continues at coordinate 10,084 of KV417375.1, forward strand.
CAACCCTGGCGTTTCCGGTGTTATCGATCTGTTGGGTGATGGTCCAGCGGAGGTTCGGAGCGCCGACGTCAACACAAATATTGTGTTCACACGAACAGTCATTCCGATGATCTTGACTCAGGTGAAGCCTGGTGAAGACAAGTGGAACGCCACTCGCATTGACGGTAAACCGAGCGGTTCTTCGACGAAGCCCGTGAACGACACCTGGTTGACTGAATGGGAGGGGCAAGAGCACTCGGCAGGAACCAAGTTCTCTGATGTAGCCGCTTTGAAGGCAGAATTCCCATGTTTGGCATAAGGCATTGAATACATGATTTGTCTCATGTTGCCCGACAGCTCATCGAAGTGTATGAGATAAATCCTATTCAATGCACTGCAGCATGACGAAGCCGGTGGATGAGAGCTGGTCGATTGAATGGGAGGGGCAAGAGCACTTAGCAGAAAATCAGTTTTCTACCGTAGCCGCTTTGAAGGAGCATTCCCATTGTTTGGCATAATGCAATGAATACATGAGTTATCTCAACGAGCCACACAGCTCGTCTAAGTGTATGAAATACATCCTATTTAAGGCCCTGCGGCATACTTTGTCTTCAACTTCAAAGCGGCGTTGGCGAACTCAAGCAGATAATAGTCACCAACTAGCGATGATGTCAACCACAGTGTCTGGGGAAAGGGCGCATACACGTACAGATGAGCGCGTGATCCGTAATAGCCCAACCGCATCGAGGATTCCCTGTAGCGCTGGAATGCTGTAGGACGGGGTCAGTCTGCGTTATCCCCGCACAAGCGCCCGTATTTCATGACTCACATCGAGAAGGGGTTCCCAACCGCCTTTGCCCCAGTCGACAACCCCGTCCTTGAGGCTGGCTTCAGGAGTAAGGCATTCCTTCAGGATGTTGGAGATGAGCTTGAAGCCCGTGGTCAGATATGCCTCTGCCTTCTTAGTGTCCTTCTGGAGAAGGAGCTCATAGAGTAACTGCAGGCCGCGCGCTGCTATGCAGCCGGCCGATGCATCCGGAGCAGTGGGTAGAGGGGCGTCGAAATCCCTGCAACGTGGGCCATTAGGTCTTGGGAGATACGCGAACTCAGATGCAATAAAGCTCACCAGCGCGGGACTTCATCGTCGCCCATTTTCGCAAGGAAGACATCCGCAAGCTTTACCGACATCTGGAGGAAATCATCACGCCCAGTTCGCTGTGCTTTTGCCGATGTCAGCCAGGAACACTAAGAGATCCACGGAAGAGCAACTAACCGCATTGGGCAAACCCATAGATAGCCCAGGCCTGTCCACGCGACCAAGTCGAGCCGTCTGCAAAGCCTGTTCTGATCATGAGCTCCCACGTCGGCCAACCATCTCGAGGAACTCGCCTTGCCACGTGAACCGACCGGCCACCTCGCCCGTCTGAGGATCGTAGTTGACGACATGGAACGTAGTGTAGTCTTCTCTGACGTGATATTTCATACACATCTCTGCTTGTCGCGTCGCGATCTTTTTGTATATGGGATTGCCAGTGATAATCGACACTTGGTACAGCAGGTCCAGATTCATCTTGAGAAATTATTGAGAACAGACTCAATAGCGTATGATGGAGAATCTGCTTACCATCGTGTCAATGATAGTAATGAAATGATGATCCTTGTTCGCAGCTGACAAGGCCTCGAAGCCAGGAACGCGGGCGTCGATGCCATTCCAGCTTCTGATACATCCGACCTGTGTACCATATCAGCTTCTATAACGGGGATGTGTGAGATGAGAGATGACTAGCCTTCTCACTGTACCGATCAACAAGAGAATTCGCCGCGTCGATGAGGGCCTGTGTCCCTTCGGCATTCCCGGTAAGGGCCAGGTCCCTGGATGTGGTCAATACATGCGCAGAGATGGACGATGCCAGATGCTCACAATCCGAAGGACAGCTGGAACCGGAAACCCTGGTCATGATTCTGCGCATGGCGCGCCCATTGTCGGAATGAGTCTTGATACCGCCGAGCAAGAGAGGTAATGGTAGCCGAGTCGTAGGCACGAGCGATGCCCAGGGCAGCCTGCTCCTCCAACAACCACAATTCTCCGACAAGGAATCCGTATGTCCACGAGTCTTCATCTATTTCACGGGGTCAGGGCCTGCGCTCTGCGTGCACGCTGAGGAACGTACAGGGATGGCAGTACCAGGAATGGTCCTCTCCGGGAACGGTCCATGCGGGGATCGCCGTAGGAAGGTCCTTGCTCTGACCAGCATCGTCAGCTCGGCTGTCAGGGAAAGACGGGTTGCTCACCTGGAGCTGACCGTACTTCTTAGCAGCCTCGACCACTTTGATGGCGATCGATGGGCTGAACGCGGGTTCGATAGTTGCGAGCAAGTCCTTCCAGTTGATCATGACGAAGAGAAGAGGGACGTTCAGGTAGGGTCGTGGATCCCGATCAGCCTATTTGAGCTGCAGATGACCGTCGGTTCAATTTAGTACCGAGTTCGGAGGGAGTATTACTGATAGAAAGTAGCATTTTATGAGGGACAGGACGGATATAGGTCGGACAGGACAGGAATGGTAGGTGCGCCCGACGAGCGCTTCCATCTCGGTCGGAACAGCGGATGTACGGCGGAAGCAAACTGGAGGGTTCTTTCCCCATGCCGGCCCATCGGTTCACCTTGTAGCCAGGCTATATCCGACCTCTCTATATCCGGTGCCGCAATGAGCTGGTGCATTCCGTGCTGAAATCTCAACGCTGGGATGGAGTACTGAGGTCTGCAGTCTCCTGGCTTCATTATCCGAACGTCCTTGGGTCAGCGGATCAATGACGCATTGCCAACATCATATGCCGGGTGCGGGATTTACACACCAAAATTCTAGACTATGCAGTCTGGGACACAGAGACCGCATTCAAGGGTGACCTGACCTACTCGAACGAGCAGCATCCCTATCGAGGCGCGCATACATAGAGAGCTCTTCATTTTCCCTCCCAGCCTGCTGCACAAGATGGCGAGCCATCAGACTACTTTATGTATCTCTCCGCTTGTCACTGCTGTCTCACGCAACTGACGTAACAAGTGCTAGCAACATCACCGCATGAGAATCGTCATAAATTGCCAACTCGTAATCATCCCGCTTAGGCGGTCTTCTCATTCGTATCCTCACCCAGAGTGATTACTATATCCTCTCCATGCAGATGCACGTCCGCGTCTCGCTCTACGACCGTCCCCGCAAACTTCCTCGCAGGGATCTTGCGCTCGAACAGGATATCGAGCTCCCAGCAGGACCGTCCCTTGCACTCAGGCAAGCGGTAGGACGACCACACGGCGAAGATGAACCCGATCCCAGCCCACCAGAAGCCCGTGAAACCTTTCCAGCTTCCTTCGTTCGGGTTCAGCCTACGGGGATAGGGAGGGCTCCGGGTGGAAGGAGAGCGGGAGAATGCGAAGGACGTACATGTATGGAGTCACGAGACCGAAGACGTTGCTGACGATGTTGTACGCGTTACGCGCCAAGGCGATGGTTTTGCCCCTCAGGCGCGTGGACGACGTCTCGGCGGCGATGCCTGATGTCTGTCAGCCAGACTTTGGGATAAGTGATACGTGAACGTACAGAAAGCAAGCGGGCCGATCGTCCCGTTGTATACGACACACCAAAGCATCAGCATCGCGCCCTGCCCCCAGTTGGAATCCTTGCTGCCGCTGTTCGTCGCGATCTGGAGGAACCCGACTTGGAGCATCAGGAGGCACATTGCAAGCTGCCCGCCGATGTAGATCGTGCGGCGACCGAGCCAGGTGAGGAATACCCAAGAAAGGAAGACGCCAATGAAAGAGAGACCCTCGACAGCGAGACCGACCTTGAACGCGTCGGTGGAGGCGAGTCCGGCTGGTTGGAAGAGATGTTAAAAGAGGTAGGGTAGAGGAAGCGAGAGAGTACGTGCCTTGCTCGAAGAAGTACACATCCCATGAGAGGAAGGGAAGACCGCAGAAAATCTGGATGGCCCAAGCGACGCAGGAGACCTCGGTGCGACGCCTTGACAAGGGATCGGACGATGCGGAGAAGTGAAAGAAATTTACTGACCAGTCCGAACCTTTGAAGCAGTCGACGAAACGTGTACCAGCAGATTGATCAATCTCGAGCTGATTCGTCCGGACCATCATCGCGACGGCGTCCCTCGGGTCGACGGGGCTGTTCTTGCTCAGCCGCTTGATCATCACCTCCGCCTCTGCGAAACGGCCCTTGCGGACGAGCCACCAGGGAGACTCAGGCGTAAAGCAGACGGTGATGAAGATCGGGAGGGGCCACATCCACTGGAGGCAGAAGGGGACACGATATGCCCATTGGGTCGTCCAGGTGTCCACGCCGTTCAGTACACCAAGAGCGAGAAGACGAATTGAGGAACGGTGTTATCAGGAACAAAGCGAGAGGTTAATATTGGCTTCTTAATACCGTTTAGCGCCGGACCCTCCGGGCTGGATCAAAATAGAACCACGGAAGCTGATATTGGCATTGGGATCAGGACTGCCCCGCTAATACGCTCCGCGTGGGCTTGTCGGTGAATTTGTATGGCAAAGTCAAAGCGGCAGTCGGACGCAATCGGAGATCGGACCGTTTGTATACATTTTACGCGATCACTTGACCGCATACCGCCGCAGGCGCGCTCGTCCACATCTTCTCCACTTTTTGTTTCGCCATCCCCGCCGTGCCGCCCGACGCCGCCACACTGGCGGTGGTGGAGACGATAACACTTACGCCGCACAACCGAGACTGCACTAGACGCCCACCAATTAGATCCAGGCGCCGCGGCCCCGTCTTCCCAAAGCCGACGCGCATCCACCCCTCCGCCCCGACTCGTTGTGAATGCCAGTTGGAGCGGGCCGACTTATTTGGGGAACGTGGAGTATGGCGTATCGGCATCTTCGGCTGGGGCGTGGAGGGCTGAATTTAACATAAACGGACCATCCATGATGAACTGTCGTCGAGCGCGACTCACCACCGCACGATCATTGTTCCAACATGCCTGTCGACTACAAGTTCCTCACTCCTGAGCAGCGGGAGTTCTTTTTGGAGCATGGATGGCTCAAGATCCCCAACGCGATCAACAAGAAGTACATTGACAAGTGGCTGAACCGCCTGGTGAGCAACTCGCGCCCATCTCCATCGAGCGACTGCTTATACCAAATCTTTTAGTGGATCCGCAAGGGCTGGGACAAGGAAAAAGGTCCCAGGAGCTGGGAAGGCGAATATGTCAAGGTTGCCCGCCATGAGGAGGTTCGCTTGCTCATTTCCTCCAGTCAGCATGTTGAGACTCACAATGCCTGATAGGTCCACTTCTCTGTGCTGGCCCCGGACGCCTACAAGGCCTGCGTCGATCTGTGCGGCGGAATTGACAGGATCGACCCCATCAGGAACATGAGGCAGGGCGACCATTTCATCATCAACAATGGCTCAGACTACTGGGAGACGGTGCGTGTATGCTATTAGAAGCTGTCTTCGTCTTCTCATTCCGCACTCGTAGCATGACTGCGATTCCAAGGATGTTCGCGGCTGGCGAGTCTTATTGTATCCTGGGAAGGGATATTTGGGCTGACATCGAGGCAGGCACACCGACAATGACTGGTACCGCCAGTTCCTCGACTCGAGCAACAACGCCCTCGTCGTCATCCACCTCTTCACCGACGTCCCGCCGCGCGGTGGCGGAACTTTCCTGTGCGAGGACGGGTGAGCTTGCTTGCACACCGCGCCGTCCGCTTCCTGACTGGGGCCGGCCCATAGCATCGCTGGGATCGAGAAGGTCTTCTACGAGCACAAGGAGGGCCTCGACTCACCCTTTGTCGATATAACCACTGGCCATATCAAGGACTGCAAGAAGTTCACTCAGGTGACGGGCAAGGCGGGAGATACATTCATCTTGCACCCCCATCTGGTTCGTGTATCATGCCTCTTACCAAATCCGATTTCTAAACTCTGTCAACAGCCCCACACGAATGGGCCGAACCATTTGCGTACACCTAGGGTAAGTATCCATATCTTCCTCTAAATGTCTCATCCAACCCACCCATGTTCTCAGATCATCACCAACCCCCATGTGACGCTCAACGAGCCCTACAACCTGGACCGTGCGGACCCGTCGGACTACTCGCTCGTCGAGAGCGTCATCCTGAAAAACCTCGACCGCAAGAGCATCCCCGAAGCCGAGTACCGCGACCCCTCCGTCCCGCGCAAAGCCTACTACCCGCGTAACTTCTCGCTCCGCGTCACCGACCTGCCGGACGAGCTCGACCGGCTGATCGCGGCCGCGAAGGCAGAGGGAAAGGACAAGGACAGCATCGAGTCGCTATGGCTGAAGGAAGGGGAGGAGCTGGAGTTATTCCAGAAGAACTTTGGGTTGGACCTGCCGCACGGCCCAAACCATACTATTAGGGGTTGAATTTAGAGCAGGCTTCGTGCTGCCCATAAGAAGTGGATTGTCATCAATTTCTTTTGTACATTGTGTGTAGTACAGGGGATGGGGACAGGGCGCGTGGTTCATATGAAGGTCAGAGACTACTGGCCAGGCGCCGATCACCGCTTTCATCAATAATCCACGACTCGAAATATCCTTCTCAATCATCCGCTCGTCCTCCGGCTCATCCTCCGGATGTGCCGCGTAGAGTTGCCCTTTCATAGTGCTGTGCCAGTAATCCGTCACAACAACCTTGAGCGGCCCCTGCGTGACCAAAACCGTCTTCTGTGCTCCCTCGGCGAACCAGCGATTGACGGTAAACGTCTCCCACACGGCATTCCCACCCATCGGACGAGTCTGATCCTGCGCTCTTTCGGCTCCGCCGTTGAGGTCATCAACGCTCTCGCGCATCCGTTCTGCGGAACGACCAGTCATTGGGCGGGTCTGCTCCCTCAATGCGTCGGCGCCGTAGAGTTCACCGTTCTTCTCAAGTATCCGTTTGGCTCTAGCAAGTGCAGATTAATATGGTGCCTTTATGCGTTTGACGCTGGGGGAACGTACTCATATGCCGCCAACCTGCGGTGCACATCCGTATACGACTCATGAGACCGCGGAAGAACGAAGTTCCGGACGGTCAACTCGTAGTTCAGAATAACGTTGTACGCCGTGTAGTGACTGACAAGGAATGGCCAGCGGCGATCGCGGGTACTAGGCAAACCGGAGAGAATGAACTGTTTCTTCGTACCCGGTTCGAACGAGCCCCCCGTCTCGGCCACGCCGTTCCAGAGCACGATGATCAGCGCGTGAGCGTTCTCATCCGTCGGACCGTCGCCCATCGTAGGCAGGGCCAGGCGTTCCAGCCGCGCCCGGACGTCCGCGCCTCGAACGCCGCAAAGTCACGCCGTGGGATCTCCTGGCCTTGGTAGCTCCAGGTGGTGCTCGCGGATGTCCAGCGCGTGAGTCAGCGCGCAGAGGATCGTGTCCGCGGGAGAGCCGGGGTGCAGGCTGGTGTCGAGCAGCGGCATGGTGGGTTCTAGGCAAGTAAGAGGGGGTGGTCATCAGAGGCGATGTGGCTCAGGGGGCAGCCTTCTGCCTCCCCTCCAACGCGTGCCCGCTTCCACGGCCAAAGGCGTCGAGCGTGTCGCGGCTTTTGCTGGTGCCGATCGCCCAGTCGGTTGTTGTGATGGCAGGAACAGAATCTAATTAGGGCCCTGCGCTTGGCGCGAACAACCACACGCGTCCCGCGGCGCGTCCCCGCGGAGTCATCGTTTGAGCGCCGGCTCGTTCCAACGCGCGCTCACAACCTCTGCTCGTGCGACGTGCTCCCGATGCACCGTGCCACGCGCTGCTGGGCGAAGCTCGCGCGGTGCGCCTGCACGTTTCCGGCGCGCCACGGAGCGCGCGCTGATGGCCGCCCCGCTGCTGCGGACGCGCGAGCGAGCTGAGCATGTTGCAGGCTCGGTTTGTACCTCATGCGCCTGCTCCCTCTCTCACCCTCACCCTCTGTTGCCCCAGGTTTGCCCCAGCTCACCCCCGCCAGATCGGCATACACAAGTCCGCCAACTTCCCCACCACCTATGCGCTCGCCTGCACCCGCCTCTGCCCAGGCCCACAAATGGGCTTACACGACGACGACGACGCGCTGCGCCTAGCAGGGGAGCACGGCCCGTTCGAGGCTGAACAGTGCCGCCGTGTGTGGTGGGCTATGCTCCTGCTGGACGCGCCCACGGGCATGGGCGCGACGGGGGTGGACGACGTGCACAGCACGCACGCTCTGGGGGTTGCGCAGACCGCTGAATGTGGAGGATGCGCCAGACCGGTGGATGTCGAGGATTCGGACTTGGACCCGGGGATGAGGGCGCCGCCGTGGGAGAGGGGGAGAGGGACGGGGGGCAAGGGGACGGGGCTGGTGTTGGGGAGGTATGGGGGGCTGGTGATGCTCTTCCGCTTTGGGCTGCTCTTGCGGTCGCGGGGCGCCGCCGCCCCCGGCCCTGCCACCACCTCCAACTCCCCCACCGCCGCGCCCGCGCCCGCCAATGCCAATGCCAACGCATGTACGCTGCTCGCCGACCCCTCCATCCCCTCTGCGGACAAACAAGCGCTGATCAACAGGATGGAAGTGCGGCTTGCGCGGCTGGTGGGGCGCGGGCGCTGCTGTGCCACGCCGGGGGTGCCGGGGGGGGTGCCGCTACAGGCGCTGGTGCGGTGTATGGCGAGGGTTGTGGTGGGGTTTATGCCTTTTCAGGTGTTGGGGGTTGGGCTCCTGCCCGTCAACCCCAGCAGCAGCACCGGCAGCAGCAGCAGCAGCAGCAGCAGCACCTGCCCCAGCGCCGCCACCCCCGCCGCCACCCCCGTTCCCAGCCCGCAAACACTGCACCGCGCAACCCACTACTGCCCCCGCATGCTCGAGTCCGCCTGCGCGCTATTCCAGAACCTCGAAGACACACGCCGCTACGTAGCTGTGCGACATGCAGCCCCCTGAACCCCAAGCGCTCGGGATGCAGCTGGACGAACAACCGACGCTGCTTGACCTTGACCTCGACCTCGAGCCCGAGCCCGAGCTCGACCCCTCCCCCCGCCCCCGGGTCAGAGCCAGCGCCAGAGCTAGAGCCAGAGCTAGACGCCGGAGACAGCCAGTTTGCGAATTGGTTGCTGTTCAGTAGCGGGCTCCCGCCCGAGGTCGAGCCCCAACCCGGCCTGTCGCTGCAGGCGCCGCTGGCAGGCCTGGGCGCACTGGGCGCACTGGGGAGTGGGGACGCGAATGGGAGGCAGCAGCTAGGGGGGTGGCTTTGGTCTTGGGCGGGGGCGGAGGGAGAGAGGGGGAAGGGACTGGGCGGGCGGGGTTGTGGTGGAGGGGGGCATGCGCTGAGAGAGAAGCGAGAGAAGATGGACGGGACGGGGGACGGTCGCTGGACACTCGCGAGGAGATACCTCCTTTTCGTACAGGAAACACCCCTCTTCATCTGACCATGGAATCGGCGCACGCCGATGCAGCCGTTACGACTACGCCGACAAGTGCAAACACGAGTAGATGTGGCGAGACAAATGCGAGATAAACGCGAGACGGACGCAAACGCGAGATGAGCCAAGCGTCCGGCTGAAGTCATCGGGGGAAAACATTTGGGAGCGGTGGGGTGCGGTACGACCTCGCAGGTGACCACGGAAAATGACTTACCGGCATGCCCTGGGTTGTGGATGGCTGCCGGATATCTCTTTGTTTACTTATTTGACCTCGCTTGATGAAGCCGACCAATCGGGACTAGGTGTCTTATATCACAACTCGCTCGCTTGGCAAGTCGCTCCGACAGAGCGGGCGGATTGACACATTATCGATTATGGACGCTGAACAACAGCCGGGCCCCTTAACCCCTACAGTATGGCAATGTATGGTGCACCTGCTGCATCTAACCCTGCGTCTACCCCTGTCCAAGGAGGGGGTGTGCACTGCAACAGCTCCGAGCAATCGGAGCCACACCCATGTTCCTTTGCTTCGGAGTAATCGACAATCGTTATGTTGCCATGCTCGTCTTTAAGCACATGGTCAGGCCTGATGTCGCCATGTTCCACGCCGTAATCATGAATGCTGCGCAGCACCTTCAAAAACTTGGTCCTGAGATGTCAAGGTGGTCAGCTATGTTACAGGGGCTGCGAACGGACATACCGGTTGCCTCCCCATTGCTCGATTGGTTCCCCCTTGTATTCGAGCACAAGGATCGTCACGTCATTCTCATACCGGTAGAGTCCAACAGGCGGGGCCACTCCGTTGCCCCAAAGCACTCTCAGACGTGCATAGAACATCTTTTCCTTTTGCAGCGTGTGATCATCGTACGCGTCGCAGATCTTGGCAACGATCTTGTGTCCGTCCAGCTCGCCACGATAGACACCGAGCTCACGGTGGAAATCTTGCAGAGTGAGCTTGGCGGTCTTTCCGGTGTTGGGGAGGAAAGAAACGACAGGGGCCCAAAGCTGTTCGAGCGGATAGGTGTAACCGTCGTAGATGAGCTCGACTGGGCTACCTGTCGTCTCGCCAGGCCTCGCATCGCCATGAGATGTTACGACGCTGTTCGCTGCGCCTTGGTGTTGGTCTGGCCCACCTGTGAAGCGAGTAGCAGATGTAAAGACGGTGCGCCGACTAGGAGAGTTGCAGGGCAAGGTTGACGTGTGCGTCGCGCGAGACATGGCAACGGTTGAGAACGTTCGCTTGCCAGGCACACCGGTGGGCAACGGTTGCGTAGCGTCCGTGGAGGGGACGTTGTTGCGTGAAGCCCATTCTTTGGCGAGTCTTCGGGTTGCGGGTAGATCTTCAGATGGACATGATGGTCCGATCTCGTCTAGACAGTCACCGAATAGCTGGAGGCAGAGTTCCTGCATGTCGGGCTCGAGGGCTTCCCATTCCACTCGGGCTCTGATTGTGCGATGGCGACAGACGCGCAGATAATTCTGGGACAGAGCAGCCAGTTTTCGCCGATTATCCTGAGGATCAGGACTGGTTTAGCTTACACTCTCGCGCGAGAAGAAATTGAACTCACTGTAAAGACGGGACTGATGGCCATATCCGAGCTATTGAGTCGCACACACAGGTACATGATCGTGTCGGTTGCGAGGATCATGAAGTCAAGGTTGTGGTAATACATGTACTCCCAGATCTGAGCAGGGAAGCAATCAACGCTGGGTCAATGATACTCATTGCGGTCACACGTACCTGATGGAATACCTTCTCGGCGGGCGACAGTTTCTGGACGTGGGAAGTCCCATCGTGATGGAGGCAAAGATACCAGCCATCCGTTTCTTGCTTGTGAAGGGATGGGCGCCGTCCCCTTTGCGGGCCGGTGTCTGCAGGCCTTTTTGCCCCCTGCATCGCCCAGGGGATATAGTAGAAAGGGGTGGTGTTGCCGTTAGGCAAGTGGTAGACGTTCTCGGTTGCTTCGAGCTTCTCGACGTGATCGTCGTGCACCGCTTTGCCTGGCTGCGTGGCTTTATTTTCGCAGCCGGAATGGTTGATCGTCAGCCAGGGCATGCTGTCATCTGAGCCGGGGCCTGTTCGGCGCTTGAACGTTGACCGGACGAAGATGTCCATGATGCTCTTGTTGCCGTCAGGGAACTCACGGCGCCACCTCGCTTCCACTCGATTCGGGCCGGCGCAGAGGGTGTTGGTGAAGACTTTGCAGCTCGGGTTTATAAGGTGTGCACCCACCCAGTCGTGCACGCTGATCTCGCCTGCCGGGTCAAGCTGGCTTCCTCCCGTGATGGCGGGCGAATAGCAGTACGCGAAGAGGGTGTCGCCTTGGTCCGTGTCCCTCAGCTCTTCCAGCACCTCTTCGAGCGGTCTTTTCTTCTCCCAAAACTCCAAGAGGGCACCTCCCAATGTGGGCATGTGCTGCAGCGAACCCAAGTGGACGATCCTCTTCAGGTGCTTTCCATTCTGGCCCATGGCAAAGGCCCGTTCCGCGGGACCTCTGCTTTGTTGGCCTTCCTCGTACTCCTTGCGTATTGCGTTCAAGTCGGTATCGGGATCGTCGATGGTTTTGTAGAGTTGGCGAGAGGGCATCGGAGACATCTTCCCGCTCATCATGCTCTTCCACGTCCTTTTGAATGGGAGCTTATCGGGCTCTGAGCGGAAGGATCTCATGCGAGGCGCAGTGATCGGCGACCTTGAGATTACTGGTCCGGCCCGAAGAGGAGCGTGGAGTCGTGGGCCGCCGTCAAGGCAAACGGTGTGTCGAAACACAAAGGACAACATCGAGAAATGAAGAGGGTGAGTTTCTTGGGGAGCAGGGACGATAGTGTACGTAGTTAAGGGGCAAGAGGCTCCCGCCACTGGCCCTGGGGCTCCCAAAACCATTTCTAAAATCTCTGCAAGTGGGTTGCTCACAACTGTCAACCACTGTCAACCTCCTCCCCCTCGTACATGCTACGTCCATGTGGTGGACTGCTCCGTGCGAGGTTGAAACACATAAATCATCCTGATGATGCTCAGGGGGTTTAAGGCTTGAGCGGCCCGCTTTACCAGCGCGGCAAGCGCCACACACTCGTTTCATCTTCTGCTCGACCGGCAGCAGGCCCGTTTTTTCCTCCTGCATGCCCATTCCTTCAACACCCATCCATCCAGCACCCATCCATCCACCTCTCGCTCAGCATGGCTCGCCGCATCCTGGAGCCCACACTCATGCTTGACAAAGTCCTCAAGGTCATGAATGATCATATTATAGATCCCAACAAGAAGATCAAGCTTCCGGCCCGCGTCTTTTGCCTGCGATGTGGCAAGCAAGGTCGTGTCCGTGTCTGCATGGATCGCGCGAACAAGGTCGAGGCAAACTATGGGTGTCCCTACTCTTTGGTATGTACTTCTCCATTGTTTATTTCTATCTAAAGCTAATAGTATCTACAGTGCTATGGCCACGACTGCGCAAAGGAGCGGATATCTTGGCTCATGGAGGTGCTCCATCCCAACGATCAGCACGCGCTCCGATGCAGCATGGAAGATGCCACTCCTCTTGGAGTTCAAGCCCAACGAAGGACAATCGGCCACACAAGCGGGCTCGTCTTGCGCGCGACACTTCCGGAAAGCGATACCTCAACTGCTCCGCCTGTGGTACCGGTCACGCAGCTCAGTCATGCGACAAGAAATGGTGGTGCAAGAATTGCTGCCACGACTCTTGCGTTGCCGGCGAATGGGGCCAGCCAGTTGGCTGCGCCTACCATGGCGGTCAGGCTGCATCTCAAATGAAAGAGCCGCAGGGGGAAGGGATCGAGGAGGGGAGAGGGGGTTGAGGAGGAGGGGGAGGGACAGAGCAGTATGAGGGAGAGAGGGGAAGTGGGAGAGGGAGAGAGGGAGGAGACGTGCTGCCGCCAATGCAGGCGTTCCACGGTCCTGCACCAGTGGGGTGCCGCCTGCCCAACGACTACCTCGCCTATAGGCAGACACAGCTGCGAGAGGCCGATGCTCGCAAGCAGGAAGAGAAGGACGCTCGAGAACGTGCACAAATGCTTGTGCGTGTGTTTACGCTGGTGATTTTCACGAAGGCAAGTAGTTTCAACTATACTTGAACAATACTGACATCTGCTGCAGACGGACAAGCTTTCCTACGCTATCCCTGCCGACTACTCCGAACTGGATGGGCTGATGACTCGCGTCCTCAACTGGCCCAAGCGTGTCGTCAATGCGCTTTTTGCGGAAGTTGGGGAAGACGTCGACGAGGTCCTCCTGTTCGAGCCGGACTCGCATAGCTGGGCTTCGTACGACTGTGCAACATATCGTACAGTTGTGCGCGGAGAGTGGTGCTTTGCCGTCTGCCCGGAGTTGCGCTTGACACGCCTGACCTGCACGATGAGGTAGGGCGTGTTGCCTATCCGCTCATGCGGGATGCAAGGTGCAGGGCTAGCGCACCTATCCCTCCAGCACCAATCCATCCAGCACCAATCCATCCAACAGCAATCCATCCAACACCCATCCGCCCACCTTCTTCTCCCGCCCCTCCCTGTCCTCCTCTCCCTCAGCATGCCCAGCCCTCATGATGAGCTTCATGCAGGCAATCAGCCGATCTTGATCTCACACGCACCTCGCCCAAGATGATCGACCTTTCCTCCCCGACGCGCCCCCCTTCCACTCCTACCCCTCGTCGCCTACCTGATCCTGGCCCTAACCTCCTCGCCCTCCTGGATATTTCGCACTCCTCACGTCCATACCCTCCTCGCACACCCTCCCTTCCTCCTTCCTCCCCTCCCCTCCCCTCCCCCTCTCCGAAATTCTCAACGACGACTGGCCCGGCTCATGCTCATTCAACACGATCTGCAGCGCGTCGGCCGTCATCAACTATAAAATCCGCCATGAAAAGAAGAGCTTCTCTGTGGCGTTACACAAGCATTATGGCTTTGACAAGCCCTATTCGACTTGGGCACAGCATACTGGGAATAACACGTTGAGCAAGCGGCCCGGCCCAGCCCGTGCCCCTTCTCTCCATCTCCTCCTGTACCTGCTTGAGAGCCGCAGCACAGGCTACAGCCTCCATTGCCTGCGGATCAAGAAGATAGCGCTTGCGGAACGGCGTGCACTTGGATATGCGACTGGGTGTGGGCAAGGGAGGTGTAGAGGGGCGACAGTTGTTGGAGTCACGGGGTGTAGGGGAGGGAGGAGGGGAACAAGATGCAGCATGGGAAGCCATCGCAAACTCGGGAGGGACACGCAGGGTCTTGTAGATGGGCGGGATGTCCTCCCACCTCTTGTACATGGGGAGGACCTCGACAAGAGTGTCATCGTCCTCCACGGTGCTGTCATCCTCGATGATGGCATTGATATGGGTGCTGGATGGAGGGGTGCTGGATGGATGGGTGCTGGATGGATGGGTGCTGGATAGATGGGGGACGACAGAGTAGGAGGGAGGCAGGGAGGCAGGGGTGGTGCGCGCATGGCCGTTGATGAGCTCGCGCTTGCGGCTTGAAGCGAGAGCTTGGCCATGGGCGGGGGCCGACACCACGGTGCACTCCAGCACAGCAGCCGCTGTGTTGCCGGAGTTGGAGGTGTCGGTCGAGTGGTTGAAGGAAAAGGCAATGTCGCGCTCTGCAGAAATGGCAGTGTCTGCAGAGGGGTTGATCACAGTGTCGGTGATCAGGCCCTCCCGAAGGCGGAGGGCGCTCATGTCGACAGTGTCCGCAGGAGCAGCGGAATCCACCGACGAGTTGGAAGCAGAATCGGCTGCCGGGCCCACTTGCAGGCAATGGGTGATAAGAGTTGTGTAGTTGTGCTGACCAAGAAAGTTCACGACGATATTCCGCCTGCCCCGACCAACCACGTCAGTCGCTTGCTTGGGGCTTGCAGGTCTGGTGATATCTGTGACCAAGTGAGTATCATATATGCATCCAGCGTGGATGCTCTGCGCACCTTGGTCTATCCTGTCCGCTCTGTTGCCGCTCTGAACGGTCAACCGCGTACACTCCGCCATCTTGGGCTTCGTGATAGATACGCTGATCATGAATCAGTGTTGTATACATTTAGATAAAGCCCATGTACTTACATGTTGTGGGTTTGGTTCAGCTGCGTTGCTCGTAGCAATATTAAGAAGGTTGAGGTGGTCGTACGAAAGAGACGATGAGCAATGAGGTTGAGGCGATGAGCACGCCCCTCTCGCCGTTTAGGGACTTGGCTCTGTGAGCGCCTGATACGACTATCGCCGAGATCTCGGCGATATCAGGCTCGATGTTGGGTGCTTGTCGACGTTTGTGGTTGTTCTACTCCTCCTCGTCAACACTTCCTTTGGCTTTTCTTTTCAATTTCTATGGTACTAAAGCTTTTACAATGGACATCTGGATGAGTTGCAGCCCTCCGCTGGTCCCGAGCATCCTCATTGCCTCCTATGCTGAGCTGGCAACGGCCTCGTGCCCAATCAGCACAGCTACATGACTCACCGGCCTCATGCCCGGCCAGCACAACTACACAACTCTTATGCACTTTCCCGGGCCTCGAGGCAACACCTTCTAGAATAATCCACTCAATAGGGGCTACTCTAGACTATCACAAGTGCGAATCTGGCAAAATCTGATTCCATACACTCTCATGGCCAAACATTCGCCCCTTTCCTTTCGCAGCTTCCCCTCCCCTCTCCTAAACCATCACCATCACCGGCAGCATGGCTCATCATTCGCCGCCCTCGTCTCCTAGCTCTTTCTACTCTACTTTGTCTATGCCTGACACCCCCGATTCCGTCCACAACATAAAGCTCGCCCAGGACGTCCTCCACCCCTTGCGCAAGTCAAGCGATGGCTTGATCTCGCCGTGCTGGACGTTCAAGCAGAAGGGGAAGGGGAAGACGACCCAAGTGTATGCGCCTGCAGGGTGGGGAGGAGGGAGCAGGTCTGGAGTGGGCGATGCTGGGTTGGAGGAGGATATGCCCCCTGCGCTGAAGGCTGCGCTCATCGCCGCTATCCGCTCCATTGAGGCGCAGATGGGTGAGCCGGCGCTCATCGGCGGTCTGCCGCTCATCGGCTTGTTGGAGGCAGAAGGGGCCGTACAGGTGAGTTGTGTAGTTGTGCTGACCGAGACGGTCGGCACATGAGAGTTGTGTAGTTGTGCTGATTGAGACACTGATGTGTTTCCAGGACATCTACCAGTGCCCTGTCATGCACGTCGCCAAGCCAGAAGACTTGGCCAAGGTCGACAAGGATGTCGAGGCTCCCAAGCCCGCCATCGACCCCAAGGATCCCGCCCCTCCCCACAGCTCTGCTACGTTCGAGGAGCTTGCCGAGGAACGAATCCCAGAGTGGGACTTGGCCAAGCTGATGATGGACGAGCTGGATCGCGAGTACGACCGCATCAAGGATCCGGCCTTCGAATACGGCAAGCTGTAGCGCGTCTGGGAGATCATTGCCGAGGCGGAGCTCAAGAAGGCTGAGAAGAAGGTTGAGCTGCGCAACGAGCGTATGGCCGTCCACAACAAGGTGTGGGAGGAATACATCGAGCTCAGCAAGAAGTGGCAGGACGAGCATCACAGTGACTCCCTCAAGATGCAGCTCGGTGAACCCAAGCTTGAGGAACCCACGCTCGAGGACCCCAAGCTTGAGGACGCTGTCGATGCCCACGAGGGCAAGGGGAAGTTTACCCCCGCCACCAAGAAGATGTGGAACAAGTATAAGGGAAAGCTGGCTAAGATCGGTAGTGAGTTTTCATTTGATATCCTGCTCTCAGACGTTGACCGCTGTTCTAGGTAAGATCGGTATGGAGATTGTCGAGCAGGTTGTCGAGCAGGTTGTGGACCAGGCTATCAGTTAGCCAGCTGCGAGAGGGGAGGACTAGATTGCTGCACATCCATTGTTGAAGAATAGTGACACCCGTTATAATATATTACTGTGCTGTCAGGCGTACCCTGAGCGACATCCATTGGACGTCCATTGGAAGTCCAATGGATCCTTTGGATGTCCAATGGATCCTTTTGACTTCCAATGGACATCCAATGGATATCCAAAGGACTTTCGAAGGGCTTTCAATGGACTTTATCCACATCAGTGTCTCCTGCCACCGCACCCTGCGAAGCAGCCTATCAGTTAGCGAGCTGCGAGAGGGGAGGACTAGATTGCTGCACATGCATTGTTGAAGAATAGCGACACCTGTTATAATATATTACTGTGCTGGCCATCTCGGCCAGCACAACTACACAACTTAGATAGAGCGCTGAACAATGAATGTATTGATCTTGATTGTTAATTACAGATGTTACTCTAAGGCGCTCGCGGGAATTTGATGCGGGAAATGCTGGCCACGATGCAGCTCGACAGTGATATGCTCGTTGTGAGCCTTTATCACCTCGTCTAGAAAGAATTCGAACCGTACAGCAGTCATCTCGCGCGTCTGCGCTGCGAACTTCCTCACCCAGGCGTTTGTCTGTTCGCAAACAGAGGAGTTGAAGAGCCACTTGTCTGGCTTGGTCTCGTCGTAAAGGTCCGGGTACGAGGCCGGATTGCAGAACTTGCTGCAATACTCGTCGCTGCCCTGCTGGTGCTTCCCGGCCCAGTGGAAGGCGTCCACTACGAGCGTTGTATGCTCGAAGTGTTCTCGGACATCCTCCGCCCGCTTTTCGAGATGCCTTCTAAGGTTGCAGTTGTTGTCGAAGAAGATGACATCAGGCATCGAAGCCCGTGTTGGGAAGACGCTGATAATGAAATTCTGTTGTGTTTCATCAGTGTACATCCATAGCTAACAGGAAAGACTTACCACGACAGAGCCCAGCACCTCAGCGCCATAGAACGTGCCCCTCGCGACGATGATACCGCACGGACGCACAATGAGCTGCTCGTTGTGTGTCCGGCGCCTACCAAAGCGTGCGCGCAGCACCTTCTTCTTCCCTTCCTTCCTCGGCAGCGAGTCGAGCTGCACCAACTCCTCCTCCTCCTTGGGCTGCTCAGCCTCCTCCTCATCCAGCTCCAGCTCGACTATCCCCTCCTCTTCCTCTTGCAGCACCACCTCCTCACCCTCTCTCGCCAGCTTCGCAGGCTGTGGTCCCTCCATCGCTCCATCACCCATCGCTCCAACACCCATTTCCACATCCCCCT
>KV417376.1:0-22604 GCA_001630345.1 Calocera viscosa TUFC12733
GGTCTCGATGAATGTGGCGTCGAGACAGGTTACGCCGTCGGTGCGATAGCTTCCTTTCCGGTCGATACTGGTAGGTGCGAGTACAGGTAATCAAAAGAAAACCTCCCTCACGTTGGGCTCCACTAATACACACCCTAGCCGGGGGTGGCACGATATTGAGGTAGCGTACGGGGTCGGTATGAGGGACGGTCGGTAAGGTATTGTCCCTACGGTAGTAATGTAATATATGATGGCACTATCGGACCAGTCGGGTAGCGGATCGATAAGAGGTCCGAGTCTGCGCGTCGATATCGAGTCCGTGCCGCGGGTGATGAGGACCGGCGACGGTGTCAATGCGGTCTCTTGGATCTCAAGGCGGGGAGATACGAACGGTCGATATCGGGGTATCGGACGGGAGGCGCCTCGACAGGCGGCAGAGGCAGAGGCAGAGGCAGAGGTAATGAGAGCGAGCGACGGGCGGGAGGCTAGAGTCTAACGAAGGGGGAATGCTAATTGTGTATCTACGCACAGGTGACGCCCTAAATACAAACTGTACAGTACCGGGTATCGGGTGGGGAAGCGACTCGGCACCACGCGTCGACCCGGAGCAGCCGCCTAGGCTTATCGGACCCGAGGAGGCCGAGCCGAGCCGATGTCGCGCCTACCCGTAAGCCGTACGTAACGGCATCGCATCCGAAAAGGATCTTGAAACGGGTAGGGGCAGTGCAGTCTGATTTCAACATTCTATCTAGAATTTCAGCTATGTAACCAAGAATTATTACAAACCTCTTGGATCTCAAGAGCACGTCATTGCCATATGTAGTGGAGCAGACGGTGTAGTCTGTGTGTTGGGATGGATTTATTCTCCAAGTTGTGCACGCCAATGCTATGGACGCGACAGGTTGCTCTGTCAACCCGCGTATCAGTGGCTGTTTGTCGGAGTAGAGCTATACAGGAGACTGACCACCTGATCGAGCAGTTTGCTTTGTGGCTCAAGAACCTTACCGCATTACAAACGAGGACATGTTCTGACATTGCTCAGGACGTATCTGTCTTGTGAAAGCCGTTCTTGCATTCAAGGAGTGAGAGCATCCATCAGAGCTGGCCATGTCAATGTACTGCAGTTGAGAGTAGAGGACACGCCCTTGAACTATAAATCTCTGCCCAGTCTGTAACACGACAGTGCACAGAAACAAGACATCCCATCGGCAGGTCACTGTACATCTCGGAAGCTCCAAGGCTGTGCGAGCTCAAGATACTTCCGATGTATTGAAAATTCGGAATTGAATGTCCGCCCCAGTCGATCCCTTTCCCCACGTCCATGCCAGTGTACTGTACTCGTATCGACGAGATTGCAAAGAAGCAGGACAGTTTTGCCGCGATACGGCATACATACCAACATGCACCGCGCGCTACGCCTACTAGAGATCATCGAATGCATCGCTCTTCACCTCGACTTCTCTGACCTAGCCAGCTTGGCACGCGTTGCATCCATCTTCTTCCAACCATGCATCTCATACCTGTACGAGCACTCGACCGAGGCGACTCTAAAACAACTGTTTCGAATTGTCTACCCAGACGAAGGGTATCAAACTGTACGCTTGTGGAAGGTCTCGTTGCTCTCGTACTAACTGATATGCGCAGCATTACGATACCTCTGATCAAATGTGGTCTGCTTTCTGCGCTTATGCCTCTTGCGGCCGAAGCCTACGGGACGTAACTATTGAGGAGACATCAAGTATAGAGCTTCCCCTGTCTTCGTATGGCATCGAAACGTCTCTGCTGCGCGATCTGACACTCTGGGTGGAGAAGGACCATAAGCTGACATGCGCATTCCCCCGTCTTCAGAGCCTGGACATTCGGATATACGACGGATTCATTCTGCCGCCTATCCAAGTTTTGTTGTCATTGGTGCTTCAGGAGCTCCATCTGTGGATTCTAAGCGGTGCACAGGGCTTGCACGCGCTCAAGCCATTTTTCGAGGCTCTAGACTACCACTCACCTGACTTGCACAAGATTTCGGTCGATGGTGGCGCCTTCAAGTATCCCATCAATTACAATAGTATATTCGACACCCTGCGGCCCCTTCAATCTCTACGGCACGTCGATATTCCGGGCGACGGACGGTGTCTTAGTGATCATTGGCAATATAGCAAAACGTTGGAAGGACTGGGACTGAAGATACTGCCCGATATTCCGGCTCCTCGACCGTCTCTCTACTCTACCTTGAGAGACCTACGTTTATGGGGCCACACGGAGCGCCTGTGTGACATTCTGGAAGCGGGAGACCATGGACGCCTGGAAAAAATCGGCTTTCGTCTCGAGTTTCCAATTCGACAAGTTGGATCAGTGGGACGGCTCACTACAACAATAGTGCGCAAAGTCCCAGGCCTGAAATTGTACAAAATCATAGTCTACGATAGGACAGAGCCCGTAGAAGCCTCATTATTTCCTGTCGTGGATGAGTTCCTCCCCTTGTGCAACTTGGCGCAGCTGGAGCACCTCACCGTACACGTGATATCGCCAAACGAGCTTCAGGCACGACCACGGGCGCACGACGAACTATTGTGCGCACTCAGCCGGCGAACATCTCTTCGCGTGCGCTGGACTGGGATTGGCTGGTGGCCCGCGACTGTCTTATCATGCCCAGTACTCTAGTGCAGCTTGGCAAGAGCTGTCCCGACCTACAGTCGATATGGCTTCCGATTGACCTGCGCAACCCACTTCCGGTTGAAGACCTGGAACCGAACGACGCCTTGCGTAGCCTAGGGATATCGTCGTACAGTCACATGGGCCCGGTTTCTGCGGAGGACGCAAAGCGTTTTCTTACAACCTTGTTTCCGAATGCTGATATGTCAAGCTTTCACCTGTTTTGTGCTTGGCAGCACACCCCATCTGCTTTGTAACATCACGCTGTTATCCCTCACTCGTTTGTGTCTGTAACGGACCACTATACTGGTATCGATCATATGAGATGAACTAACCATGAATGCCATCAGTCTACTGCATTCCTCAATCTGGCCCGGTGACCGTAGCAGGGTGTCACGATAGTAGTACTTCGGAACAGAATCTA
The DNA here is from genome assembly GCA_001630345.1 of Calocera viscosa TUFC12733. NCBI lineage: Eukaryota > Fungi > Basidiomycota > Dacrymycetes > Dacrymycetales > Dacrymycetaceae > Calocera > Calocera viscosa. The sequence goes on from KV417376.1 coordinate 3,053, forward strand.
TGTTATTCGGGCTCTTCAGCCCTGTTCAGCAAGCTCATATACGGGTAGATAGGCCAAACGTCGGGGAATTGCCATGAAAGACGCGATCGCGCGCAATCCTGTTCTATGTTCGCTCATTTACTCTCTCCTGGAAAAGCCTCAGATGGGAAGGCAGAACAAACCGCCGCGTAGCCAAAATGCCGCATCCTGCAACCCACCGCTCGATACGCAAGAACGCAGCGGAAATGACGCAGAATATTCCCGCTTTCTCTGCGTTCAGTGCCCGAAGGGGCTCGGCGGACCGAGCGCGACGGGGTGGCGCCATTTTGATACGATGAGGGAATTAGTGGTCGCTTGGGCTGAAGGGAAGTCCCGAGGGTGTGGTAAGGGTTATGTCAGACCACGTTGCGGGAGCCGTTTCGCGTATGACTGGGCGGGAGGTTGACAAGTCGGGTGGAGCCGCCTGGCCGTGAAAATTGACCGGGATGGGAAAAGAGGAGCTGGCGGATCCGCTCTGTCAGAACCAAGGATCTGTGTTCTGCGAGTCAGAGCGGTTGTTGCGCCAAAGCGGGAGGACGATGACTGATTGACCTGAATCGAGCGGGGCCTGCTGCAACGAGTGTCGGCCCGCTTAACACCTCCAATTGCCGTGGTTCATATCAGGCCCGCTGCCGCTGAAGCGCGACTTGTTTTCTGCCTCGTGTGTTGCTCCGCGAATCTAGGAGAAGAGGACTTCAGGCAAAAGCAGGAACAGACGCCGTGCTTCTCGTGCAGAAGCGGGCGTGCTTCGCTCCTTCGGAGCCTAGTTGGGCCAGAGTGGAAGCTTGGCGTCAGTGGTATGTCATGCCAGCGCTGTGCAACACTACTCCCTGCCGATTGTCAGAGAAGTTCTCGCCTCCCTGTAACGGAATTCCGATGCGCATTCTCGCACTGATATTGCAATGTTACAGGCACGATTGGCCGCCTCGGGGTCCATGGAGCCGTTCGCTTTCAGCCGCATTGGACCGCCTGGCACCTTCCATCTAATGACCACAGGTGGCGGCAGGACGACGCGAGAACACGTATTGATGTGGGTTTTGCCAGACGCACGTGCAGATTGGGGTTTAGCCTATGGGCGTGCGACGAGGTTTTGCCGTTGCCTGCAATGGTGGGGAGGCCGCGGGATTTGCCTGAAATAGGCTGGCTGCGCCTTGCGGCTTGACGCAGAGAGTAACAATGACAACACCAGGCCATTGAGATGGCATTGTCAGACTAGGCAACCCGCTTTACAGAGTGCGGAGACATTCCACGCGCCCTCGTCACAACGTGCAAATTACCTACTTCCCGAACCGCTCGCTCTGTCAGCATCAATCGATGGCCCGATCTCCACCAGACGCCAATCCTTGCCGCGCAAAAATGCCTCATCCAAGATTGCTTCCGTTTACTTCCGGCTGACATACGCGAGGGTCCACAAAATGCCTCATCAGCGTGCCGGGTGTATTTCCTGTTCGCGTACCTTCCACAGAGTAGTGCTGACCAATAGGGGCGCTTGCAGTGCGCGACTTTGGCCGCGTTCGGGCTGCAACGCGATTGACCACCCGCGCCGGGTGAGTTGGCGCCCAGCCGGCGGAGCTCGAACTCTTTGCGGTACGCCTACGTCGCCCTGGCCTCGAAAATAGCCGCCGCGGTTCTGGCCCTCTTCTCTAACTATGCGGGGAGCGGTGTCTCACCCCGAAAATGCCTCATCGACCATGGCGCAACAGTCTGTCATGCCTCTGGGTGTGTCATCCGCTGCCGGCGCCGATGTGTGGGGGCGGGGCGGCGAAATTCGCGCACTGGACCCAGGGTATATACACCCGGGCCCGATGTGCTGCGGACGCGCCTGCTTTACAGACTTTACAAGACTGCCTGCTGGCTGCCTGCTGTTGTACCACACGACCACGCACTAACGACCACTTCCTTCGATTGTTATATCAGCCATAATCCCTCATCCGGTTGCATCCCACCTACGCACCCTGTTACCCCTTCTCCCACTTTTCACGCACTAGGCAGCTGCTTCTTACCACTTCGAGCACTAACGACCGATCATGTCCCCGCCTTCCCCAACCGCTGAATCTGGTTCGCCCTCTGGCTCGGTCGGACTCCCCGAATCCTCAGCCCAAGAAAGCACAAGAACATCATGCGAGCCGCTTTGCGCGTGTTGTGCGCGCATGCGCGAGCGTACCACTGCTCTTCCACACGATTCCTGCTGCTCCCCGTCCAGCACTCCTGGCGACGCTCATAAGACCTCAGCATGCCCCTGCCCTTCCCAAGCACCTTGCCGCCAAACGCAAGAGTTTGGGCGCAGTTTCTTCCAGTTCTTACCAAAGAGGATGGCCGACAAGCTTTCTGCGCTCACCGGCCAGCCGCAGGGCGCCGAGAGCTTGCCACAGGAGGAAGTTCCAGCGATGCAGGTGACGGTCGAGAAGAGTGAGCCGAGGGTTGTCATCACCCAGCTCAGCATTAGCGGGATGACCTGCAGGTACGTGTCCCCTTTTCTTTGATCAAGGCACAGCACTCACTGCTCTGCGCACAGTTCATGCACTTCAGCGATCACCTCCGCGCTCATGGCCCTCCCGGGTGTGGCGTCCGTGGACGTTTCCCTCATTAGCCACTCGGCTGCAGTCTCGCACGATGAGAACAGCATCTCCGCCAAGAAGTTGGCGGATGAGGTCGAGGACATCGGGTTCGACGCGCAGGTAGTTAGTTCAAAGCCTTTGCATGCCGATGAGGAGGAGAAGGAGAAGAGGATGAGGAGCTATTTCGCTATTGAGGGGATGACTTGCAGGTGCGTTCTCTCTCTCATTGTGTTCCAATGCAGCGGATACTAATGAATGTGGCAGCTCCTGCACCTCAACCCTGACACAGCAGCTGTCCCCCCTGCCGTCAGTCACGGATCTAGACATCTCCCTGCGAACCAATAGCGCCTCACTCACTCATGACTCCTCCCTGCTTCCTATACAAAAGGTGCTGGAGGCGATCGAGGACTGCGGGTTTGACGCTACCTTTGTGAGGTCGGAGCCACTCGCCGGGGACGACGGGGAGACGGGCGGGAAGAAGGCAAAGGGAAAGGGCAAGGCGAGGCGGGAGGTCACGCTCCGCATCGAGGGGGCTAAGGACGGGTGAGTGTTTATTTGTTTACTGCTTGAGTTGCAGAAACTGACGAGTTCCAGTGATGCCCGCGCCGGTGTGCTATCCGCACTCTCCGCGCTCGGCGTGAAGGTCCTCTCACCGCCCTCCAGCGCACCGGATTTGTTTACCCTCTCTTACGCGCCGACTCCCGAACTCACAATCCGGACGATCTTCGCTTCTCTCCCCCCACCCTTGAGCGGCACCCTCTACCGGCCTCCGACCCTGTCCGAGCTCGCGCGTAAGTCTCAACTCAAGGAACTGCACCACCGCCTGCTGGCCTTCTCCCTCTCCTTCCTCTTCGCCATACCTACATTCGTCATTGGCATCGTTGGCATGCTACTGCTCCCCTCCTCCAACAGGCTCAATATATGGTGCATGGCCCCTGCCTGGGGCGGAGCCACAGCCGGCACGCTCTTCCTGTTCGCCCTCGCTACGCCTGTCTACTTCGTCCTCGCCGCCCGGACGTTTCACTACCACGCGTACCAAGCGCTGCGCGCAGCCGTCCGCCGCCACCCCTTCCGCCTGTGGCACCTCATCAGCTTCGGCAACATGGACACTCTCGTCTCTCTGTCCATCACAGTTGCCTACTGGAGCAGCATCGGCATGATGGCGCGTGACATTTCCCTCGGGAGCGGGAACGGCACAGGCGCGACGTACTTCGACAGCGTAGTCTTCCTCGTGTTCTTCATCCTCATGGGCCGCTCGTTGGAGGCCAGGGCAAGGGTCATGACAGGCGACGCGATCGCCTTGCTGGGTACGCTGCGGCCGGAGACGGCAGACTTGGTCGCCTTCGAGCCATCCATCCCGATCGACGAGGCAGGAGAGAAGCTCCCTCCCTCTGTGGAAGACGGCACCCAGACACAGTCCCTCCGCACACAGGCGATCCCCATGTCCCACCTTGAGCTAGGCGACCGCATCCTCCTCCGCCCCGGCTCCCTCCCACCCGCAGACGGCATCCTCGTCTCGGGGAGCACGACGTTCGACGAGTCCTCCCTCACCGGCGAGTCCGTGCCCGTGCCCAAGCTCCCAGGTGACGAGATCTGGACGGGAACAACGAACCTCTCCTCTGCATGTGTCGTCGAGGTCGTGGCCCTGGGTGAGGGGACAATGCTCGAGCGGATCGTGCGCGCCGTCGGAGATGCGCAGGGTCGCAAGGCCCCCGTCGAGCTCCTCGCGGACCGCATCACCGCCGTTTTCGTTCCTGTCATCATCTGGCTCTCGCTCGTAGTGCTCGTCATATGGCTTGGGTGCGCGCTGACGAACGCGGTGCCGGAGTCCTACCTCTCCGCCTCCGACCTTGGTGGAGGCGCAGGAGCAACGGTCAACACCAAGGCCAACCGCGTCTTCTTCAGCTTCGAGTTCATGATCGCCGTGCTTGTTGTCGCCTGCCCGTGTGGTATTGGTCTTGCCGCGCCTACTGCGCAAGCCGTCGGTGCCGGTCTTGCAGCCAAGATGGGTGTCCTGGCCCAGGGAGGTGGTGAAGCGTTCCAGCTGGCTACGCAGGTCGACACTGTCGTTTTCGACAAGACCGGCACGATCACCGTCGGCGAGACCAAAGTAGAGGATGCGCACTTCCTCGACGGAGAAGAGAAGGGCTGGGTACGTGAGGCAGTCCGGGTCATCGAGGAGGGCTCCAGCCACCCGCTCGGCGCTGCCTTACGCACATTCTGCGAGTTTGGTGAAGGCGGCGTCGAGGTGCTCCACTCGGAAGAGGTCGCCGGCCGTGGTGCCAAGGGAACCGTCAACGTCCGCGGGAGCAAGTACGAGGTCGTCATCGGAAACGAGGCTTTCATGGGTGAGAGCGAAGCTCAGTGGCCCGCTGGCAAGGACAAGCGTGCAGAGATCCAGCTGTGGAAGACCGAAGCCAAGTCGGTCGTTCTAGTTGCCTCCCGCTCCGTCCCCGAAATCGGTTCACCCAAGGAGTTTACGATGGCTGCACTGTTCTCCATCTCGGACTCTCCGCGCCCTGACTCGGCAGATGCGATCGCCACGCTCCGCAAGCTGGGCAAGGACGTCTGGATGCTCAGCGGTGACAACGAGATCACCGCGCGTGCGGTCGCTAAGCGCGTCGGCATTGATGAAGATCATGTTATCGCAGGAGTTCTTCCTCAGGAGAAGGCAGATCATATCCGCGGTCTGCAAGCCGGAGGACAGCGGGGAGCTAGGACGACAGGATGGACGACCACGCTCCTTCACAAGCTCGGTCTGGACAAGGGCCAGAAGCACGACGACAAGGCAGTTGTGCTCTTCTGCGGCGACGGACTGAACGACTCGGCTGCTATCGCCGCTGCGGACGTGGGAGTTGCTCTCGGACACGGGTCGCAGATCACGGTCGCAGCTGCAGACTTCATCATCCTCTCCTCGTCTCTGTCAACACTGCCTTCACTTCTCCACCTCGCCACCCGCGTGTACCGCCGGCAGAAGCAGAACTTTGGTTGGGCGCTCATCTACAACTGTGCTGCACTCCCACTCGCCGCCGGTGTCTTCTACGCTGCGGGCCACGTGAGGCTCCCGCCGGTCTGGTCGGCACTCGCGATGGCGCTGAGTAGCGTTTCTGTTGTCATGAGTAGTTTGGCGCTTCGCTGGGGTCTATAGATTCCTCAATCATTGTAGAGTACGAACATACTCATTTCATTACCATTCCCCTGTACCATCTATCAAGATCGCAATGACCAGTAGAGGTTGACGGATTTGCACCTCATCTAGACGCAATCAGCATCACGTGACGACTCGTCTTGCTTCTATTTGGTCCCGTCATGGCGCGTCTTTGCGTCTATCTTGCGCTCTACCCCGTCGAATCATATCAACCTGCTTCTTTCTTGCGAATTATCTAATGGACCTGTATTGATGCTCCACTATAGCTATTCAACCGACGCAGTTGCGTCTAGCCGCTTGTGTTCCACCCGGTGGATCGCAATTCACCGCAGTCTTGTCGGCGCCACACCCAACACGGAAAGATCTCCTTTCGCGCGACCCCATTCTGGGAGCCACCCTCCAGCCAAACAACAATGTCTATACATAGCCATTTCTGTCGTACCTTATGATGGCGCTTGCCGACTTCCCCAGCACGCGTCAACAATGGTCTACGGAGTGCTTCTGAGATGGCGCGAGTCCTCCACGAGATCGCGCTTTACAGAACTGTCGGCCGTGGTCAGGAGCATTGTTGGGATATAAAGCTGGCTTGAAATGGCCTGCTCTGTGACTCTGCTACGTGGCAAACTTGCTTGCTTGTTTATAGTTCTCGAAGAAATGGCTCCCTCTGTTGCTGAAAAGACCGCGCCGGCGAACACGCTCGATGCTGTGGTCAACACTGTGAAGGATCTCAAGCTCGAGGGGACCAACGACGCTCCGGCCGATAACACGGCCGCTCAGGACGAGGATGTATGTCTTTCTGCAGCCTGCTCAATGTGAATTGCTGAGGGTGCACCTTCTTCTCCAGAAGGGCCCGTCTTACCCGGCCTACGTCCCTCACTTCGATGTCAGCGAGAAGTTCCCTCCTCTGGAGATCTTCGGTATGCGCTCCTTCCCGTGTTCATCTCGCCAGCAGCAATCTCACGTGATTGCAGAGCATTCCGACCCCGGTCTTCGCGCCGACCCCACCAAGCCGCACCTTCTCGCAAACGCGACGACGCGGGACCTCTCGCCGTACATCGGTACCGAGCTGCGCGGTGTGCAGCTCTCCGAGCTCACCTCCGAGGGGCTGGACGAGCTCGCGCTCCTGACGGCACAGCGCAAGCTCGTCGTCTTCCGCGACCAGGACTTCAAGGACATCGGCTTTGAGCGGCAGATCGCGATCGCCAAGCACTTTGGGCCGATCCAGAGGCACCCGACCTCGGGCAACGTGCCCGGGTACCCGGAGTTCCACGTTGGTGCGTCCTCCCTTCCCGCTGCTGTGCATGCCGGGTGCTGATGCTGACGACGACCAGTGTACCGGGACAGCAAGAACGACCGGTTCAGGGAGTACGATGGTCCGAACCGGCTCTCGCGCACGCAATGGCACAGCGACGTGTCGTACGAGAAGCAGCCGCCGGGCACGACGCTCTTCTGGATCCTTGACCAGCCCGCGCTGGGCGGGGACACGCAGTTCCTCAGCCAGGTCGAGGCGTACAAAAGACTGTCGAAGGAGTTTAGGAAAAGGCTAGAGGGGCTCAGGGCGGTGCATAGTGCTGTTGCGCAGGCGGAGAGGTCGGCTGCGAGTGGGGGACCGGTGAGGCGCGAGCCGATCGAGTCTGAGGTAGGCACCTTCTCCTGGGAAGGTGGGCTTGACGCTGATGTTGTGTTGCGTGGCAGCACCCGCTCGTCCGCCAGCACCCCGTCACGGGCGAGAAGGCGCTGTACGTCAACCAAGGGTTCACGCGGTACATCGTCGGGTACAAGAAGGAGGAGTCTGACAACCTGCTCAACTTCCTGTTCGGTGCGTCTTCCCCCAAGTCCATCTGTTGCAGAACTGCTAACGGAGGAGGCAGACCACCTGGCCAAGAGCACCGACCTGCAAGTGCGCGCGAATTACGAGCCTGGCACGGTCGTGGTGTGGGACAACCGCCTGACGTGCCATAGCGCGACGCCGGACTTTGAAGTGAGCAAGGAGCGCAGGCACGCTGTGCGGCTTACCCCGCAAGCCGAAGTGCCGGTCGAGGGAAAGGTGGACGAGGACTAAAGAGAACTCGAACTCGCGGCAAAGCGATGTGGTGATCTGATCTGAAATTATAAACGCGGAATGTATGCGCTGGAGATGACCAAATGAAATGGAATAAGAGAAACCCTGAAGTAGCCCTGCAGTATGGAAAGCCGTTAGTGCACGGTTCGATTTCACGCGGCGAGAACACATTTTTGCCCCCGCGTCACAGGGACCCCGCATCAGTCTGGACGCGGCACGGACTGGGACCCTAAGTTGTCATATTAATTCTGAAGATGACATAATAAGTGGCTGTGCAACAAACCCTAAACACAAACCTAACCCTAACTTACCTATTATTTGTGCAACACAAAATCACATAATTAATTGCACTAGTGCTGACATGTTGTTCCCTGCTGTAGTGTCACATATCACCCCTGATTAGGTTTTCTTTCTGGAATGCAGTTGGATGCTGAAGCTATATTAGTGCTCAAAAGTAATAACCCACATCACACAGGTCCCTGTGGCAGGACATGCTATCAAAGCACTAGGCTCTCGATCGAGTGATCCTGCGAGTAGATGAATAAGCACTAATAAGGTGCTTGAAAGGGCCGGATAGGGCTCAATGTCATGTAAAATCGAGGGACAACAATCACTAGACTCGGGTCCTTTGAGTAAGCACGGAGGGAGGTTCAGAGAGGTGGCAAGGGAAATGAGGAGAAGGTAGTATTCAAGAGTAATGGCTTGGTTCACTTGCTTTGAAAAAGCAGGAATCCTGAGAGAAAAGCTCTAAGGGGCACAGGGACTAGCTTATGGAAAGCCATTAGTGCACAGTTCAAATTCACATGCCACAGATGCAATTCTGACTCCGTGCCATGTCAGCTAGCATCAGAGCTTGGAATTGTGCACTGCCTTTTCTGCTGGACCCCGAAACTGCATGCTGCCTATTTGTAATAATTAATATTGAATTTATGCTTGTGCACGTGCGATTTCAACATCACATGATGAGTCCTGTTGCAACAAAGAAATTAAAGCATCTGCAGGTACAGCAGTGTGCCACTACACACACGGGTGTTAAATACATACTTAAACAGATGTTTATGCACACAAGGTGCAGACCGCCTCATAACAACGCAAATTCAGGGCTGGCTCTCTATTGTTTCGAGCTAAAGTATCAGGGCACACAATACTAGACACAAGACTGTCTGCGATAGTGGTCTGAGACAAGACGAGATTGTTGACAGATCGGTAGTAGAGTCGAGAGAGAACGAGGTGAGAAAGCAGAGCACCGAGATATCGCAAGAGAAGGTCTGACAATATTCCAAAGGTTGCAAAGGTTTTGATAAGAGGTACACAATCTCGATGCCTAGTTCAACTACACAAGTATTGTGGAGGATCCTAAGAGATCAGATCTAAGGCGAAACTACGATACTGCCCGGTACTATATACAAAAGGGACGGAAGGATTTCGAGACTGTGGCTGAAGATCTGTACAGTAGGGTTAGCTTAGGGTGGGTCTGCAATACCTTGGTCGATACAGTCGATAGTCCCTGATGCTTCAAGATGCTTTGAGATTGTCGATATGACTTCGATAGTGTCGATCCCTGACATAAAGTGTGACAGGAAATCATAACTATCAATCACTCTCTATAGTTTTGAGCGAGATAGTTTTGAGTGATCTTCCAATCTTGTGAAGCGGTCTATGAACACGACTTATTCAACTTCCTCATCATCATCATCCTGGATGGGTGCATGATTGACTGTCTGCACAACCCCATCCTGTCCAATCGGCGGCACCACAGGCAGCTTGAACCACTTGTAATACTTTCCACATGCATGCAATGCGGTCCAGTTTGCAAAACCGTCGATCGTGTTGCCATGTCAGGGGACGTAATATTTTTTGTCTATTTTCCTATTATTTCCTCCTTATTCTGGACCACCGACCTGGGCCCAAGGGCCTAGGCAGGTCCCAGGCTGTGCGGTAGCAACGATCTGATGAGGCACAGTCATACACACAGCATGACTCCCTCGTGCAGCCTCGTTCCATGGCTGAGCCCATGCTTGTTCCATGGACTGCTCCATGGCACAGCCTCGCTCCATGGACTGCTCCATGACATAGCCTCGTTCCATGACCCAGGATCCATGGACAGACCCATGGGTCACGTGCCAGGTATAAATACGTGGCCTGTAAGGCCCTCTTCTCCTCAGATCTAGTCTCTGAGGACTCTCCACTGTACTACCGTACTCTGTAGATACTCCATAGTCACTTGGTCAATCCTATTCACCCCTCTATCCCTCACTACACCTCCCTTTCACCGCTCTCTGTTATACTCTTGACCCCTATCGACTCTGGCGACCTTGTAGGGTTATAGTGTTACCTCACATGCCACCAGCAAACAAGTCAGAGCACAGATACCTTTCAACATTATTTTCAGCACATGATGGGTCATTAGCTGTGTCTCACACTCACGGGTGGGTCAGGATCTGAGGATCCGTCAGGAGCATCCCGGCGCCTATACTGGTATTAGATCTGGTCAGAATGAATGCATTTGGACTGCACCTTGTAAGTTGGATATCACTGCCATATGGCCCGTGGCGTTTTCGTAGATGACATGCTGAAGAAACACCAGGAAGAGTGCCTTCTCCATGTCCTCAGGGGACAGAGTTGGCGGTGGAGTAGCGGACGCATTGTGCAGGCATTTCACAAAGTCCCCATCGATAAACTCCTCGACAATGTAGAACCTTCGATTTTGCATGAGTTTGTCATGACTGCGTACCACCACCACATCCACAAAGCAAAACCTCAAGATTGTGAATGGGGGGGCTTAGGTTGTGGATGCCAGTACTCTCTTGATCCAGCCATAGGCATGCTCCACCATCGCCCTGGCATGGACATGTGTGTTGACCTCTGTGCCGACCAGCTGGGCCTCCTTCAGGTACGGATAGCGAACAACTTTGCCCATATTGAGAGTCCAGAAGTTCTTGATCGCCATGTCCTGGTACTGTTCCTTTCCAAGACTGGTGGAGTGTTCAAGCCCATTGCAACGGTCCACATGCAGGCGTCCTTGACAGGCCTCTTTGAATGAGCTGCTGGCCAGGACAGCCAGCGATGTCTTGAGAGTGCCAGAGAATAGCGGTTCCAAGTAACCCAAATCCGATGGGGTGTAATTTTCCGTGGTTAGCTCGACCCAGGTCTTGGCCGGAATATCGGCTACATGGACTGTGTCCCAGCATTCCATCAGCTCTGATAATACGAATTAGAATGTACACGCTCGAGTCGGTCCAGCGTGATTGGAGAGTGGGACCGTTCGGGACCGCATGGCATTGGATCATGATGACGAGGGGTAAACAGCTCATCTAATTCCCTTGGAATCACCAGACAGACCATGGCAGGCTTTGAGTGTGCCTTTCCAGTGGATGCTTGGGCATACTCAGGCAGATTAGCCAGGGGGCAGTTTGTCAGGGTTCGACCCTATTCGACCCCTATTTGATTCTATTCGAGTCTATTTGATTCCATTCAGATTCATTCAGATATATTCAGACCCAAAGTTGGTGCAACACCCAAACTGTCCCCAAGTTGAGGACCGAAGACCCGACACTCATCACAAACATGCCGATTCTGCAGTTGAAGGCACAAAGACAGGTATTCGGGAGAGGAATGATGTTCAGGCTCATTCGAGCCTGTTCGAAGGTAACTTGGACTGTACAGTTCCAAGCCACTTCCTTTTGCTTCCATTCCTTGATTTATATACCCATTCGGATAGCACCTTCACTCCTTAGATCTGATCTCTGAGGATCCTCCACAGCCTTGTAGGAGCATAACCCAGTCATTATTATCTCTTCAAAACTTTTTCCAATTCCACCGAATAGCCACCTTTGGACTCCGAACAGACTGCCGAACAGGGTGAGTTAGTGAGAATCGACCAAACCTCTTTCAAATCCCTATTGCCAAACCTCCAATCTGTACTTGAATCTGTGAGGGCAACACGATCCAACAAGGCTGCTGGTCGAACACAACCCCAAGAGTAGACAAGATGTGGCAAATAGTCGATATTCGACAGTAGTAAGAAGAGTACTGGTGAGTCGACAGGACTTGACAGTGAAGAGACTCTTCGATGGTATGCTGAAGATGATCGCTGTCGAACGTGATCACGCTAACCAAAGAATAGTCGAATTGTGTCGAAGTGCTACGAAAGACCACAAGAGTAACGAAAAGAGATGTCGATGACTAGGACCGTGGGGATCCTAAGAGATCAGATCTAAGGAGTGACTAGGGTCTGGCTAAGGGTCTATATACCCAGGGGTGGAAGCAAATGGAAGCAAAGGGAAAAGGCTGAACTTTACAGCAGTTTAGGGTAGACTCTTCGATGTCTAAACAAAGTCGAAGGAGTCGAAGTATTTGTCGAATCGGATAGAAATGGAGATGCCAGACCTTAGAGAATATGCATATCGAACTGTCGACAGATAAGTGTCGAAATAGTGTCGAAGTGTTGTCGATTGTCAGTGTGTCCATCAAATGTGTGGTTGGTGGGTCGAAAATGGGTCGAACCCTGACAGAATCACATTCGACTTATCGAATCTCCCAATAGGGACTTCTGAATAGTCAATATTGATACTCAATACCAATCAGTACTACCAAACCTCACTGAATATCACAAACAGACATTCAATTATTGTTTGGGTTATATTCATGGCAGCCTTGCTCGATTGTGTGCCCTCACAGTCTCATAGGGGTTGCCCTCACAATTATGCTCACAAAACATAGGTAGAAGAAAGCAATTAGTCAGTGAACATAGACACTTTATTACACTGTAAAGGAAACAGTAACAGGTCAGCAATACTGCAATTAATTATGGAGTATTGAGTTGCACAAATAAAAGCTAGGTTAGGGTTAGGGTTGTGTTTAGGGTTTGTTGCACAGCCACTTATTATGTCATTCTCAGAAATAGTATGACAAATTAGGGTCCAAGTTTGCTGCATCCAGAGAGACGCGGGGTCCCTGGGCCCAGCGGAGTCAAAACTGCGTTTTCGCGCGTGAAATTGAACCGTGCACTAACGGCTTTCCATACTGCAGGGCCCCAGCGGAGGGTCAGAAGACAACTTCGGAGTTTGCATACCGCCCGCAAGCCCGCATACAACCTCCACCCGAGCCGTGTTGGGCTGACCGAAACATACGTGATTTTCGCGTCACGGGTTCGTCGCACACGCGGCCGGACTCGATCAGCGGCGACCGAGAGCGCCCCATTTGAGGGACATGAGTCGGTGGCGGTGTTTACAAGCGCCCATTTGTCCCTCATCTTTTGCTCTCCGGTGCCTGTCCGGCCGTCAGCCTCCTCAGCGTCGAGTGCAGTACTGTCCCTGAGCCACTCTGCGAGTAGAGGGATGCACGTTCTATTATGGCATATATTTGCGTGCTTGTAAGCGGTCGTCACGGCCCGGCGATGCGGGGAGAGCGAGTACGAGCACTGCCAACTTGTTTTATAGCGCACTCCCGGGGCGGGCCAGCGCCCTCCATCCCCCAGCCAACGCCCAAGCTCAACTCCCACTGCACGACGGCGGCCCCCACGCCGGGGAGATGAAACCTCGCCCGCTCCTCCTCCTCCCCCTCCTGGGCACAGCAGCAGCCCAGACAGCAGTGACCATCGCCGTCCCTGCCGCGCCGCCCGCGCACGCACAGCTCGTCCCCTCCTTCCCCGTCGGCCTGTCCATCGAGCAGGACCGCTTTCCAGACTGGGCCGGCCACCTCGGCGTGCCGAATAACTTCACTCGCACCCTACTGGGGAACGTCAAGGACCGAGGGGGCACGCCGCCCCCCATCCGCGTGGGGGGGACGACGGAGGACCGTACCTGGCTCTCTCCCAACTCAAGCCTCAGGTACTACGACGACGTCTTCCCCCCTTCGTCCAACTCCTCCACCCAGAAGCTCTACCCCGAAGCAACGATCGTCTACGCCGGCAGCGACTTCTGGCGGACGACGGCCAACTTCCCCCAAGGCACAGAGTTCACATTCGGCATCAACCTCCGTGCGCAGGACCCAGCCATGGCCGCCGCGGTCGCGACCAGGGTGTGGGAGAGCGTGCGCAGGGAGAACGTGAGCATGCGCGCGTTCGAGATTGGCAACGAGCCGGATATGTATGGCAATTGGAGCATAGGGCTGTACACGTCCAAGTGCGCCTTTGCATTCCCCCACTCCTGCCGTGCTCCCCGCTAACGGCATACAGCTGGAACGCAGCCGCAGCAGCGATCGTCAATGCCACCACGACGTCCTTCGGCGCGCCCACCTTCCAGCTCTTCGCACTCGCGAACCCGAACCCACGAGCAAACTTCACCGTCTCCGGCGCTCTAGCCGCGGGCGTCGCGCAGGGAGCAGGGGTCAAGGGGCTGGCCAAGATCGCCAGTTTGCACCACTACAATGGCAACCCCTCCCGGGTCTCTGGTGCGCCGGCCCTCCCCTCGCGCACTGCAAGACACTGCTGACCCCGTGCACAGACCTGATGCGCAAGTCTGCCGTTTCTAGCCAGGTGGGCCAGTTCGCCCCCGAGATCTCCGCAGCGCAAAAAGCGGGCTTGCAGTTTGAGTTTGGCGAGACGGGCAGCGTGGGCGGGCATGGCGCGCCGGGGGTCAGCAACGTTGCTGGCTCTGTGATCTGGGCTGTGGATTGTGCGTTTTTCCATTGCTCTCGGTTGGGAAGGGAATGCTGACGCGCGCGCGATGTGATGTGTGTAGACGTCTTCCAAGCTCTGTCAATCGGCATCAAGCGCGTGTACTTCCACAACGGCGTTTGCTACCGATACAACATGTTCCAGCCCATCGCGGGGTGCAACGACGGCTCCTCCACCTCCGCCCCACACATAATGCCAATGTACCACGTCCTGCTCCTCCTCGCCGAGGCGGTCGCCTACCCCGGCGCTGTGCAGGTCGCAGAGCTGGAGACGGGGAACGGGGATGTGAGCGCGTACGGTGTCTGGGCGGCGAACAACGGCACACTCCTCCGCACGGTCATAGTCAACAGCGCGGCGTACTACAGCAACAGCAGCGCCCCGCGCTCCACGTACGCGTACACCCTCCCTAACCTGCCCATGCCCCAGGGCGGGGGAAGACCGTGGCTCCGCAGGCTGGCCATCCCGGGCGTGGAGAGGAACAGCGGGGTCACTTGGGCTGGGCAGAGCTTTGAGACGGAGAGCGGGGTGCCGAGTGGGACGAGGGTGGACGAGACGCTTGTGCAGGACACGTTTGAGGGAAGGGAGAGCGAGGTCGTCGTGCTGTATATGAGGGAGGGGTGAGCGGGCTCGTCTAGAGCTAGAGGTCAGGTACGAGGCAATGCACGTTGTTCGTACTGCTCTGTGTCGTACATTGCAGGGCTGCATACCTCGCTGCCATCTTGGGAAGGCCTGTCCGCGCCTTTGAGGCCATGAAAACAGCGGTGTAATGCTGCTGACTGGCTGATCTCACGGCAACCCATACCCGCCTCTTGCCAGTCTTGAGACATCGAATGAAAGCGCGTCCTCTGCTTCCTCTGAGACGCTTCCTCTCTCTGTGAATGACTCGTCCATATCTACGGAAGTGCTGGCCGGAGAAGAGACGGAATCGACCGGGCCCTTGGCAGCTTAGCTTTCCTCTGTTCCCTGAGAACGAGTGGTAGTACGAGCGGAAACCATGGCACTGAATACCGCAAACAATAACAGTAGCTCGTCGCACTGGTTCGATTGTGCAGGCCGCAGACGTGGTCTCGCCGAGCCGTACATCAAGGATTGCTCGAGCCGCAGTCTTTTCTGTTTTCCGCGACAACCCTGCCTATGAGGGCTGATATCCGCTCGTGGGCTGTAGCATCGTGCATAAGATCATGAGTAACGGGTACATAACTTACAAACCGGTTCTACCCGTCTTCACCTGCTGTGCGAGTCTCTCACACGTCGTTCATCACGGATAGCTCTGTCTCTATCCCTGCGCGCTCACGTTCTCCCCTGTTTCTCCCGCCGTAGCGCTTGTTGTTCTCATTGCTCCCCGACCCGCTGCTGTCCTTCTGATGAGCAGGGTCTTCGGTCATGACGTCCCACCCGTTAATGGTTCCTCCCGTTGCCGTCTCACGTAGATTGAGGATGATGCGTTCAGGCATGATCGCATTCATGGCCCGATAGATCGCCGTGAGACCGTAAGCCCAGTTTGGTGAAACCTTGAGCATGATGATGTTCAATATCGCGAGGACTGTTGAGCCGTTGAGTATGCTGCTGGCGCCAAGGATCGGGGATACGTACAGAAGAGGATCCCTGACGTTATAAATGCTAGATGAATCCATGAGTGAGTGCATATTAGCCTGGATCACATATAGCTTACCGTCTCGGTAAAGAACAGACATGAGTTGGGCGGGAGCGTAGCGCACTGGGGAATATCAGTGCTGTCTTGACCTGGTCTCGAGTTGCACCACATACAATGTCCAACACCCCTCACCAGCGTCGCAATGAAGATCACTGCCGTGAAACTATCAGCCAGAGGAACAGGAGGTGCACAGGTGCCGTGAGACTGACGTGTTTCATAGACCGCATATATCGTATACATGTTCGTCAATGTGGCGATATCACTTGTATAAAATATACACCCTGGCAACTCAAATCCGGCCGGCGTTGGATAGTCTGTGACGCGCTCAGCATTCATGCGTAAAACAAATGACGACTTGCGTACAGGTATCCTCCTTCAGAGCTGTCACTTGAAAATACAGAGACCCAGCGGTCGCGCCAATCCAAGCGGCAGCTACCAATACCGCACAGACATTGCTTCGTCCCCAGATGGCCCACGTCCGGAGACCGATCACCCAGTCTGTCAGCACTATAGCAATGATACACGAGACTACAGCATATTCAGTAATGCAATCCCAGATAGATGAATCAGGCGACTCACACTGGTACCACCAAATGACAGCCGTGCAGATACCCTCCGAAGCGCCCGGGTTAGTTTGGTCTGCGACATCAGGTTAGGGTAGAGACCCATGTTCGCAGTGAGAGCTGCTGACCGTATATAATTAAAGACAGATCGATGAAAGGGAGATATCGAATGGCAATGAACAGTACAGTCCCGGGAGTCCATGCAGCGCCCCAGATGAACCTTCTTTCCTTCTCAAACGTAAGGAAATAATCGTAGGTCTACGTTTCCACATGTTGAGCGTCAGCAGCCGCTTTTCGGAAGAGAAGTATCACGTACCACAAGACAGAGAGCAGAAACTTGTGTTGCAGGCGCGTAAGCATGGAACAAGGTAAGACAAACGGACTAACCAGCCCAGCGCTATCCAAAGGATGGTGCTCAGCGAATGAGTGTTGCAATCCAAGCATGTGACGCACCACAACCAGCTGAGACGAGGAGACATATTCCGTTAGCTCTGCAATGAGACCATCCATTCCGATGCTGGAAATTTTGAGCGAGGACGATATCGGCAGTGAAATACGAACAACAATGCGCAGTTGTCACTTCCTGGAGGCTAGTTATATCCTTGGCCAGTGATTGGGGCATCGCCGCATCTCCGTAGTTTTCGGTTGAGCCAGCGAGATGGTTCCAGGAGACAATGCTCCACACCAAGCCCAGTGCCAGGCGATACATTACTGCCGACCATGACGAGACGTTGTATCTGATAGTTCATGAAGATCCCCCGGTAGAGTGAACCCCTGGATGAAGGCGAGACAGTACGCATCGTTGGCATCTGGGTATTGTCTGATCACGTATAGTTTCGCCTTTCCCAGTAACTTGGTACCTGTCCAGAACACCACATCTGACATTGATCCATGGAAGTAAGGGAATTCTTGAACATCGGTCAAGCATCAAAGATTCCTGCTTGTCTTGGCGAGGCGATACGACAGCGAGCCATGATCCATATATAAACGCCCAATCCATAAATGCCAAATAGCCGGTTTGATGGCAGACAAGTGGAGGCAGTGCTCTGACTTGATGGAAGACCATTCCAGCTGGCTCGCACTCGCAGTCGTCTGTTGGCGTACTTGATACCGCGGCACCAACTGGACGTGTAGAGCAACTGGCAGCAACCGTGCAAACACTGGTTGTGATGCCCTCCGAATTGATCCTCCAGTTGGACAAGCGCCGTCAGGGCAGAATAACAGAATACTTGCGAGCCCGAACCCCCGGATTCTAGATTCCTCCCTGATTGGAAAATCCGACCTCACATGAGGCTGATTGTTCTGATGTGAGCTTGGCTTGAGACGCAACTCTTCCTTCCAACCCCGTGGGGTCCCGATGTTCGTCTTCGAAGCGATCACCGGCCTTCACCTAACTTCTTGCATGCATAGCATCTTCATCACATGTCTACATATGGATCCTACACTTCAAGAATTACCTGATAGCCACAGATAATCCTATAGTTGGAACAGGGGATAAGCCTAATACGCAAGCCTGCCGAGATCGTCGCCTACCGGTTCCAGCTTACAGTATCTCTCTTCACGTTCGCACTTCGCAACATACAGAGCCACGAGAGCATTAGAATATCAGAAGCAACATTGCCAACAAGAGCATCACCTGTGTTAAGTACAATATTGCGGCAAATCTGGGCCTCTATCCCTATCGGCAGTATTTGACAGGGCGTGGCACCGACCGATTGCGGCGAAGGGGAGACAATCAACCGAGTTGTCGAGATCGGGACTCGGACGGATAATAGCATGAGTAGTGTCCACCAGTCATGCAAGATTAACAGCAGATTGTCGCATGGATGCGACCACAGCACGAAGCTGGCCAGCTCGCGGTCCTATTCTAGGGACCTCATAAGGACCCTTTTTCGTCCATGCCTAAAACCTCGGGAAGGCCCTTGCTGCAGCGCGTACTAAAGGTACATATGCTGCACCCCTATGCTTGCTCGACGCAGTATCGGTAGTATTGTCAGTTACTTTACCAGTACAATGCACGTATCCAGTGAAATAATTCGGGTCGTTCGCCCACCGTAAGCTGTGCAGAGCCACTTTTAGAACATATGCTACCCAGTGCTCATGCCACAGTCCCGTCTTTCACCCATCCTCGAGCCTGCCAAGCTCCTGCTCCAGCCTCTGACTTTCCTGTCACCCCATCAACTCCATCAGCCGCTTCGCCTCCTGCTGCAGCGCTTCCTTGGCCGCAGCTTCTCCAGCCCTCTCGGCCTCTTTGTATGTCTTGAGGCGGCTCATCGCAGCTGTGCCTGCCACAGATGGCCAGGCGCCGAATGCTGCGATCAGCTCATCGTGGTCTGCCTTGGCGAGCTGCTCTCCCGATAGCTCCATGACCTCATTGGCCGTCAAGTCCACAAATCGCTTCGAAAAAGGCAAGATTGGGATCGGCTCCGGCTTCATCTGCCTCTTAGACAACTGCTGCTTGGAGGGTGGCTCGACCACACGCTGCTTCGCCTCGACCTTGCTCCCTTGGCCTGCTCCCTTGGCCTGCTTTTGCTGCTTTCGCACGGGCAGCGGAGCCTGCTGCTCGTCCTGCCTTTTCTTGTCCGGCTGGTATGGTGGCTGCGAGGTCGGCTTGTGCGCATGCGATGTCGCCTGTCACGGCAGCTTCGCCCCATTATCATGTTTTGCTGCAACAAACCATGTGGCTTTCTTCAGACCGCGGTGCGGCGGACGGTACTCCGAGTCTTGCAAGAGTTCGTCTTCCTCCTCATAGGAACTCTCCGAAGTATCCACCCGGGTCGTCGTCGCTCCACTAGATCCTCTTGCAGCCTTTGGCTTGTGGACTACCAGTTCGACATGTGAGAGAGAGAGAAGTTGCCCTGATCCTGAAGCACGCTTTGCAGCTGGCACAGCAGGAGGTGGGGATGGCGAAGCCTCTGCACGTGAGGTAG
>KV417377.1:0-24832 GCA_001630345.1 Calocera viscosa TUFC12733
GCTGGCTGATCTGAAGAACAAGGTGCATTGTGAGTGCTCCGTGATGGAATACAGCAGACTGTGCTGACATTTCGGCAGCGAACAAGCGTCTGCAGCTATCCTTGTTCTGCAACATGGGCCTCTTCCGTGTCTTTGGGACCGATGCACGGCTGCTGAGTGCCGGAGCTCCGGAACCAGTCAACTATGGCTTTCAAGGTGAGGCAGCGCTGCTTGCCCAGTGGACCAAAATCAAGGAACGCTGGCAGGCAAAGGACTATGAAGGGGTGCTGACTGACATGTTCGGGGAGCACAACGTGGAGACGTTCAAGGCCAAGAAGCTGCTTCTGCCAGCCGCTCCAGCTCCTGCCCCACGCACAGCAGTCATCGCAGATGCCGTAGTGGATCTGCGGCCACCTGTCGTGGCCAAATCAAGTCAACAGGGTGCCCGTCGTCAGCGTGCAGACACCGTGATTGACTTTGAAACAGCCAAAAGGCGGAGGAACTATTAGCGTAGGTATTGGCATGTTGTATATAGCGAAAACGGAGGATTCAATCACCACTCCATGCTACAGAATGCGACAAGATTACAATCTTGTCGCATCGGTGCTCCCAGTACGACGATGTGACAAGATCCGGATCTTGTCACATCTGCACCCCTCAGGATGATTCCCTTCTGTGCGGATAAGTTAGCATCCTCAGGGGTGCAAGTCTAACTGTAACAAGTCGAAAAACCCCTTTAGATATCAACGGGTGCTATCACGATCCAGTTGTTTTGAATCCAAGGTCGACCGAGCAAAGACTCGAAAAGCGGTCCGTGAAACTCTGACGGAGTCAGTTAGTCTACGATGTCAGATCTATTGATGATTGCACACCTTGAATGCAGATAATAGCCTTTGGCGTTGTCTCCTTCGTCTCCTTTGCCAGCTTCTTCAAGTTCTTTTCGAGCAAGTCAAGACACGGGCCAAGACGTTTCTTCGCGCCACTCCAAAGGCCGTTGATATTCCAAGAGAAGAGCAGGAGGTTGCCTCCGTGAGCATTTGTATTGTCAGTAGCGACGAAGTTCTCCCACGCATGTGGTACGATTGTACACAATTGGATGTAGAGTTACCGGTTCCATATCACAGAGGCAGCGCGGAGGGTACCTCGACAAGATAGGAGAAAGGAAAGGAGTGAAGGTGCCACGTCATCAGGTCGTGGTCGCTCTTATCACCCTGCAACGGAAGCAAATGCTTCGACGAACTGGATTCCTGACCAACTTCCTACCGGGCGGCTCTTCAGTTTTCTTCCGATTATCATTACATCTTCGTACATATCGATATCCAAACATGACAGATTCCAAAACCCTTTTAATACAACCAATCTGGATGGCCCACGTACAGCTCTTGGCACAAAACAGGCGCCAGTCCCAATTTTGTAGTTTCGCTGCGCAATAGGTTGAAGCACATCGGCGGCTTGTAGCGCGGGGGACCATACAAGTACACTCGTCGACCTTTCCCATGCCCCATATCGGCATTTCTCATCTTTGACGTCCTCTGACCCAAGCGTTCATAGTCATCAGCGCACGAAAGGAGTTCTCGCAAAATGATTTCCAATTGTTGCACCTTCACTTCTTGTTCGCCTGGTGGCGCCGGTTCAGGAACCACGTCATCCGGAAGTTCGATAGGTTCAGCTCCAAGAGTGAATTGCAGGTGATTCCGGTCCAAGCGGAGTGCGATCTTTTCCACGGTCGGGAACGGCATCAAGCCGTATATCTCGCGAACCTTCGTATACAGCTCTTCTGTGATCGCCAGTCTCCGGAGGTTACCGGCTTGCGCGAGAAGGAACGGGATGGCCAAGTTGTCCGGACCAGGCACAAAGTCGAAGTTGAGCTCCTCGAGCTTCCAAGCGTGTTGTTGAATGGCGGCTAGGGTGTCGGGGATGGGAACTTGGCAGACTGGCGGCCAATCCAGCAGGTACTCATCTTTGTTCTCCTGCAGATGGAGCGCCTTGAGCCTCGGGCAGTCCAGCTGTCGTATCCAGTGTGCATCCGGGATGTTGTACAGCGCGCTTAAGGCGAGTGTGCGCAATCGGGGGAGAACGATCCGCGGATCGTCGAATCGAAACGAAATAAGTTGAGATCGAGGCGATCGACCGAGAAGTACGAGCTCCTCCAGGTTCTGCATGCGAGCCCAGACAGATGGGAAGTGGGAACCGGGGTTGAGCTGGACCCGTTTGAGTTGCAGCTTGCATAGCGTGGGACAGAAGACGGTATCCGGCATAGCCAGGGACGACAGTTGCAGAACGTCCAATGTCCGAGTTTGACTGAGGATGTTGCTGAACAGCCGGCTCGCCCTCCGCAGCATGTAGGGCGAATCAAACCACCCAGGTTCGAAGAAGAGTTCCCTCAGCCCTGCGAGAACAGAGTAATCGCGTTCTTCGTCAATCAGATCCATCATCAATCACGAAATCGTCCCGACGCACAGGATCCACATCCGTCTCAGTACGTCGTGGCCGAGCGCAAGACTCAGGTACTGCTCCCCCTCTCGTGCCTCTTTCTTGATCTCTGCAAAGATGGTGTCCTCGTCTTCCGGCTGCCTTGGGCAGGGAGACGCCCGAACTTCCAAAGCGAGGGTGACGTCCAGCGCGGGGCAGATCCTCGCCCGCTCAAAGTCGAGCTTCGTGAGCTCGACGCGGTTGCGGACGGATTTGGCTTGTCTGAGGATGAGCCGGGCCCAGAAGGGCACGTAAGATATGACGGTATTTCTCCAGAGTCGGCAGACATGCATGAGGCGCTGGCACTGCGCGTGGATGGGTGCGTCGTCCGCCAGGACAATGGCGAAGATTGACAAGAGGATTTCGGTCGGGAGGCGGTTGACGGCCGTGCGATCCTTGTGGAAGGGATAAGGATCGTCCACGAGCATAGCAGCTTCTTTGTTTGGCATGTTTGCGATCCTTTGAAGAACAAAGTTGACAAGGTATAGCGGAGGATGTGGTGGCTCGAGATAACAAAGCGAGGCAAGGTTGTCCGCTGGCAGCATGCCAGGATAAGATAAAAGCTCCGCGAAAGGCTGTGCGCCCGGTCACAACTCAAATCGCCTTGGGGTAAGCGGGGGCCGTGGGCCGGAGGAACTCGCGGAGAAAAGTCGCGTGCTTCCTTTCAGGGTCTACCTCCCTCTGGCTCTCTCAGTGTTCTCCCTACGCCCACTGGCCTCATCCACCGTGCTGCATGCCCTCGCATGTTGCCCTGCTCTCTCCCCCTCCCGCCGCTGCCGCCCCCGGCTCACCCTCGCCGGATGCCCCAGCGAGCGATACAAGTAGCAGGGGGTCGATAGCGAAGCTCCTCTTTGGGGCGTCAACGGTGTGCCCTTCCAGCATCTCGGTGCTGCGCAAAGCTGATGGGCAACAGGTGTTCTTCATAACGGGCATGGCGGGCGCGCTCATCTATGCGCGTCGAGTGCGCGTGCAGATGCTAGCGGAGGAGGCTGCAGCGGCCCCGTCTGCTCCTGCAACTCAGTCCTCCCCGGTAGCAGCCAGCCCCGCCCCGCCTGCCGCCGCCAGCAGCAGCCAACCGCTCATCCTCCCCTCCCGCCCGTCCGGCTCCTCCCCACTCCACCTCCCCCGACCCGGCCGCCCTCCCAAACCCCCGCCTTCTTCCCTATCGCTCAGCCCGCTCCACGCCCTAGGCGCGTTCGGGCTCGCTTCCCTCTCCGTCCTCAGCCTCGCCGGAGCAGGCATGTGGAGTGTGAAGTATTTCACAGGGGTGAAGGATGTGCGTCTCTCTTGCTTTACTGTTTGAGTATTGGGAAGAGGGATATTGATGCGGCTTGGCTTGGGTAGATGGACGAGTTCGCCCTCAAGGCGCGGCTTATGCTAGGGACGGCGCTGCCAGGGCTGAGCGCGCGTGTCCGGGCTGTTGCCGCTGCTGACCCACCGCTGTCCTCGCCTACACCACCCAGCTGGCCCAGCCCAGCCGCATCCCAATCCCTCTCAGCGCAGCCCCTCCCTCAAGGAGCAGAACCAGAACCAGACGGGGAATGGACGGCCGCGGCCGCAGAAGAACGCCTTACCCGCGCGTTCGCTGAAGGTGGGCTCGCGGCTTGGGCAGAGCAAGGGGATAGGGAGGTAGAGGCTGAGAGGGCTTGGGAGTTGCGTGGAAGAGGGGTGCGGGAGGGGATGCGGGAGGGCGGGAAGGAGGGTTAAGGACGGTGTGAGGAGGGTTAAGGACAGTGTGTGTGGTGAGGAAGTGGGAGAAGGCGGTGAGGATGAGATAGAGCGATGAGGCATGAGGAGTGGGAGCTGGGAGGGAGCTGCATGCGAGCGCCCAATCAGCATCATTCATGCATTCTATGTAAGACCTAACCTAATACATCCATTCTGCCTGGCCGAGATATACCTCTTGAACTTGAACAGGCGCACTCTCCGGTATTCTACTTTCACTACGCAAGAGATTGAAGTCCTTGGAGGGCTGATAGGGCCTCGAGGGTTTATACAGCTGAGGTCCATACAAATACACTCTTCGATCATCGCAAAGAAGCTCTCGAACTGCGATTCCCAATCTTGCCATCTTCGCTTGGGTCGCCGAAGGCGGTGATTCGGTGGTGACTGGCGTCTGTTTGGGAGTGAGCCCGACGGGTGCAGGGTCGTCGACGATGGGCACGTGTGCTTCGGGCGGGGTTCCAACGAGAAGGTGCATGTGCTCCCATTCCAGTCGAAGTCCAAGGTCTTTCACCGCCGGGAATGGATTCGGGCCATGTGTCTGCCGTGCCATCGCGTAGAGTTCTGCTGAAATCGCGAGTCTCCGGACGTCCGTTGCTTGACGGAGCAGAAACTGAGGGACCATCATGATGTTCTCCGCACCAAGCACGCAATCGAAAGTGAGCTCCTCGAGCTTCCAAGCCTGCTCTTCTATGGCGGCCATGATGTTGGGGACGAGGGTGGTGTCCCATGGCGAGTCGTCGTCTTGGAGATGGAGTGCCGTCAATTTGGGGCAGTCCAGCAGCCGTATCAAATGAGCGTCCAGAATATCGTATAACGGACTCAAGGCAAGAGCGCATAGCCGGGGGAGGTTGAGCGGCAGGTTCTCGGATAACGACGACACAAGTCCGCATTCGGGTAGTTGACCCAGAAGAACGAGTGCCTCCAAGTTGTTCATGTGCCTCAACATCGAAGGGAATTGGGAACCGCCTCGGAGGTGAACACGTTTCAGTTGCAGCTTTCGTAGGGTGGGAAGGTAGATCGTGTTGGGCAGAGTCAAGGAGGACAGTTGCAGGACGTTCAATGAAGTGTTCCTGCCGATGATGCGACTGCACATATGACTCGCTCGCTGCAGCAAACGCGGAGAGTCTGACCCTCCGGGTTGGAAGTACTGTACAGTTCTGTGAGCTGGGAAAAGTCGCCAATGTTATCAATCAGAGAGATGACTCTATCGGACATCGGCCCAAAGCGGAGAATCCGGAGAGGAGCTTGAGCGACAAGTTGCATAGAGCAAATGACATACTGTGCGAACTTCCGGAGATGCTCCTTGATGCGCGGTTTCCGACTAGCTTCCAAGGCGATCGTGACGTCCAGTTCCGGGCATATCATGGCACGTTCGAAATCAAGCATGAACATCTTGATCTTGTTTGGAATTGATCCAGTTAGTCGAAAAGTGAGACGCTTCCAGAAGGGTGCATATTGTATAATGATGCTTCTCCACCAGTGACAGACGTGCGTGAGACGCAAGCGATTGCCGTGGACGGGAGCATCGTTCTCTAGCGTAAAGGCAAATATTGATAGAAGGAGTTCAGTTGGAAGTTGATCAATGAAGTCGCGATTCGATCGAGAACTGAAGGGCCGAATAGGACCAGTACGGTTCGAAGGATGCGGTCGTGGCTTGTAGCCATGCGATTGTCGCTGACGCTGACGGACTGACCCGAGTTCACTGTAGTCCTCGATGCCGCTGATCAAAGTGGGTGGCTTGGTGCGCAATGATCGTATCATCGAGGACCTATTGGACCAATATGCCAGAGGGCCCGTCAGGAACAGCTGAACAAATGGTACTGTCGCTCTGTGGAAGGCAAGAAGAGAACCGCGCTCCAAGTCGTCGTTCCTTGGTTTTCTTCCGGCCGACAGCACAGCCGCTGATGGACTCGATCCTTCAATCCTCCGCTGGCGCATATAGATCTCGTGCAACTGCTGGCCTATCTACAACCGTTCGCATGCTGGACGAGGGCGAGCACGCGTTCATAGGACGGGCAGTGGAGCCAATCGATTTAAGCGACATGGACGACAATAGCTTGGCGCCCTATCAGCAGTCGGACTCGTCCCACGAATCGACCAATGAGATGCAATCAACGCTATTGAAGCGGCCCGCTTTGCTTGCTTCTCCTGGCTCGGACGAAGGGCGCGATTATATGGGCCGTCTTCCGACCGAACTCCTTCTGAAAATATTCACCTTTGCGCTGGTGGAAGATGCACCTGTCTACGCCACCCGCCTACGACTCACCCACGTTTGTCGTCTGTGGAGAAACTCCATCATCCCATATGCACCGTTTTGGGGCCAGATTGCCTTGCGACCGTCTGGATCGGTTCCCAACCGACGCATGATGACCGAGCTCGACTTTGAACGCGCCAAGATATGCCCCGATCTGGACGTTACCATCTCGATGGAATGGAAACAGTTTCATTATTGGATGGATGTCGGAGAAACACAAGCGGATGTCATAGCATGGAGAATCGAAGCCGAACATCATAGAGATTATATGACTCGTGCGCTGGACCTCGACGTTCGGGCACGCATCCGGATCCTACGCTTCGGTCACCGTCCCTTCGACCTGATTCATGTAGGCGCTACACAATACGACTACTTCATACCTCTTGAGCGCTTACAAGAGCTTTACATGGACTCCGACTGGTCTTACTCCATCTCTAGTCAAACCAACACAAACCAGCTGATGCGCAAGATTCTCCTGGCGGGGAACTCAATGCAAGTTCTGCGACTGTTCTCCTTACTTTTGCCCGATGCTGCATTCCCAACGACGCTCCGCAAGCTTCACCTTACCATGGTGACGATTGAGAGCGATGTATACTTCCCTTCGGTGCTGGTTCGCTTGACAAACTTGGAAGAGCTCGTCCTTTCGGGTCGATCACATGAAAATGGACTTGTATGGCCGGTATCAGCGGTCCTCCGAATAACTCTTCCCCGGCTGCGCCTCCTCAGCTTGCAGCCGCTACATGAGATTGAAGACGCGCATCTGATACGCCAACTCGAGTGCCCAGACCTCAAGGCACTCCATTTGCGCTATGATGCCAACGGAGTTGTACTGCCGTTACTGGGTACCGACCGTGACCCCATGCCAAATATCATGCGTGCGGTTGCAAGCCAAGCATGGAAGCTTGAGGAGCTCCTTGTCGATGGATTCCCTCGTTCGGAGAACCTGATGGCCCCTTTTCTTCTACATCAAGCGAGTAGTCTCCGGAGGCTTGCGATTGGAGAAGACCTGTACGCCACAGTGCGGCACGTACATGGCGCGATGATGTTGTCCGACATAGAAGAGGTCGCACTGAGAATATCACTGGAGCTCATGTATTTTGCCATCGGACCTAGGGCCCTCAAACCAGGAGAAACGGACTATCTCTACTACCTGTACTGCGCATGGCGGCCTCAGATTCCGAGTCCCGAAGACTTAAATAATGGCCAGCGTCTGGAGATTGAATTGCAAGAGCTGCTCTGTGCAGATGCGATGCAAGATCGGGACAAGATAGGGCCGATGATGGTGCAGGATACGGCTATGAGGCTCCCGTGCGGTCGAAGGGTGTACTTGTACACAAATGTCGAGGACAAGTCTGTGACGGGTTTCAACCGGTTGCGAAACGAGCGCACGAGACTGGCAATTCCATCTGCCCTGTGCAGAGAGCTGTATGTGGGTCCGCCAATGTGGATGAAGTAGGTGAGGATCAGAAGGGCTACGTTTGCATTAGGTTAGAATGCTCAGGTCACGCCTGGTGACTCAGTACCGTAGTGCTGTCTCCTACGTATGAAGTTCTTCTTTAACCCAGAGGGCAAGCGCATTCAGGTCCCAGCCCGGACTTGTTTGACGGATCTCAAGATTAGAGGTGATATTGGTCCCGTTCAGACCGGTTCAGTTCGGTCCGGTCCTGAACCGTCCTGAACCGGTCCAGGCTGACCCGGTTTATCGAAGAACCCTTCACCTCCCAACAGCGCCTTGTCCGCCTACATAACTCGCGCTCGACAGCAACATGGATTCGAGCCGGACATGTGTTAGACAATATTGGACGATACATCGCATTGGAGTATTGATGTACTGCGGCAACTAGTGATAGGTTTTGCTTCCGTGATGTACTGAGTGAGCGCGGGGCGCGTCCCTAATCCCTACTGGTCTTTCCCTTACGACGACGTTCCCAACAAGTCGAGTCGACTACTGCAGCATGCGCGACGTCAACGAAGATACAGCGAGTAGTTGTGCGACAAAACCACACCGTTCTAACATACAAGCACGTCCGCCGAGCCGTTACACTCCTCTTCGCACTCTCAATTCCAACACAGAGCGAACCATCCTTGACCATCTTCCGACTGAATTGCTCTTATCGGTCTTTACCTATGCAATGGAGGAAGATGCTCCCGTTTACACCACTCGCCTGCGTCTCACCCATGTCTGTCGTGTGTTGAGAAACGTCGTGATCTCATATGCTCCATTTTGGAAGTGTCTTGTCCTTCCACCGAGTCCCCCAAGCCCACACCTCACTCAGCTCCACTTTGAGCGGGCCAAGACATGCCCCGATCTGGATGTCACCATCCCTTGGGAAATGGGGTCGACCGTTGCCGCTAGCTTGCCGGATACGCACCCAATCCGCTTACTAATCAACAAGCAAGTCCGGGAGGTCAAATTCTTTGTGACATCTGCTCTGGACCGCGAAGTCATCACGCGTATCCAGGTCCTCCGCCTCCATGACGTGTCCGAGGACACGATGGATCTGATTCAGAACCAATGGAACTCCTCTGTACCTCTTCAGTGCTTAAAGGAACTCTACCTGCAGCACAGAGGGCTTCACTCCATCGATACGCCAACCAAAGCAAGCAACCTGTTGAGGAAGATACTCGTCGTCGCCGAGTCGCTACGAGTTTTACAAATATCGTCTTGCATCATGCCGGCAAACGTGTTTCCCCGTTCGCTACGCAAGCTACATCTTACGAGGGTGACGATCGGCGGTGATTCGGACTTGCTTTCAATGCTAACAACCATGCAAGGGTTGGAACAGCTCGTGCTTCTCCATCGATTTCCGGATCCTGGCCTTGTATCGTCTGCACGAGAAGATCTGTCGATCAGCCTCCCAAGATTACGCACTCTGGCCTTGAGCCCGCTATACGACATTCCAGACGGATACTTGCTACGTGCGCTGGACTGTCCAAATTTGAAGGCGCTCCATCTGCAAGACAATACCGACGAGTATATGCCGGAGTTGCCGATGATCGACTCCGTGTCTGGAGAAAACATCATGGATGCCGTGGCAAGCCAGCCATGGACGCTCGAGGAGATCAATATCGATGGAATCCCTGGTGTGCCGCATCTGGTTGTCCGTTTTCTCCTGAAGCACGCTCGCACGATGCGAAGGCTCGCGATCACTGAGGAACTGTATGCTGCGGTGCGACAAGCGCAAGGTCAGATACCGTTTCCCGAGGCGGAAGAGATAGCCTTGCGATTGGAACGAGATCACACAGAATTTGTGTTTGGAACGACATCGCTATATCCGTGGTGGCATAGGGGCGATGCAGACCCACCTGAGCTTCCCGATGTCCCACTCGCTATGACCAACGAGGCCAAGACCGAGCGGCTGGAGACGGAATTGCGAGAGCTACTCTGTCATGCAGAAGACGACGCCGGCTTGGTCGAGAAGATGCTGCCGGGCCGGGGCAAGGGGCATACGAGCGTTCGCAGGGTGTCATTGTACGGAAACTTGCTGCTGCAGAACATCAATCGGGTGCGAAACGAGCACACGAAGCTCGCACTGTCGCCGGCTTTGTGCGATAACCTGTACGTAGGTAAACCGGAATGGATGTTTAGCGTCACGGTCATGCCATGAGAATCAGGTCCGTCCTCTATCATTGTAATGAGACCGCGTTCAATGGCGAACTAGCTTTAAACCATTGCATCGCATTACTTTGTATCTCGCACATCTACGAACCTCCCGACCTGCGGGCTAAAACACGTCCACCTTGAGCATCTCCCTGCCCCCCCTCTTGATCAGCATAATAACGCGTTCCCCATCGATAAACAGCCCGCTCAACAGCCCGGGCACTTCCATGGACCTTACCACCGCCGACAGGCCCGACTGCAGAGGGTCTACGAACACGTCCTGTGCGAGGAGGGTTGCGGGGACGAGGAGCTGCTCGACTGCTGGAACACGGGGAGTGGAGGGGCCGAAGACGACTGGCACTTGCGCGCCTGGGTCCACCTCTGCTGGCGGCTCGCTCCCACTGTCGTCCTCCTCAAACCCATCCGTGCCCTCGTCCATTCCTTCATCCGCATCCGCATCCTCCTCTTCTTCGTCATCATCTTCCTCGCTGCCATCCTCGTCCGTATCCAGCCACTGCTCAACGCCCTCCTCGACCAGCTGCTCGAGCTCCTCCCACTGCACCTCCGCCCCCGGCTCCACCTCGTCGGCGTGCGGGGGAGAGGGAGGGCCCCGCGCCTGCTCCTGCTCCCACCGTACCCGTCGCACCATAGCAGGGTTAAAGTCCCACACCTCCACCCTCGTGCTGATCAGTCCCTGGAGCAAGTCCGGGGCCAGGAGCCCTGCCAGCCCGGCTTGTTGCGCTTGCGCCTGCAGGTGCGGGGGGATGAAGAGGGAGGAAGTGATGTATCTGTATCCGTGCGTGTAGCAGACGTAGCCGTGCGGCTCGTGAGAGGTGTCGGTTATCCGCGCGTGGGCGGACCAGGCGGGCCAGGGGAGGACCAGGATGGAGGAGGCGTCGTAGTAAGCTTGCGCTGCCGTGTTCTTGTGGGACGGGGAGGGGGAGGGGAGGAACTTCTCGGGCGAGTGGAGCGCCACGAGCAGCGTGGAGAAGAGGACGAAGATGGTCAGGTCGGGCACTGTATCGGGGGGCGAGTCGAGCGAGAGGGAGACGGTGAGGAGCCGCGCCGAGGGAGAGGGGTAGAATAGCTCGCTGGACGACTCCGCTTTCTTCTCCGACTCCCCTTCTTCGTTCGGCGAGCCTGCGGGGGCGGCTGACAGGGCCGGGCCAGCGTGGGCGGCAGCCGAAGTCGAAGCCGAAGCCGAAGTCGAAGCGGAAGCCGAACTGGAACTCGACGCAAAACGCACCCCTTCAGGCATCTTCTTCAGTCCAAACGGCCCCTCCCCCGGGGAGGGGTCAGAGCGGGTGAGGATACTGAGTATGGCGGCGTTACTAGGCCTGAGGGGGGGGAGGAGGAGTCGGACGCGTTTTATCAGCTGGGGCGGGGGGGAGGCTGAGCCCGGGGCGGGGCTGGAGCCGGAGCCGGCGCTGGAGTTGGAAGAGAGAGAAGGGAGGGAAGGGATCGTGCAAATCTCCAGCGCGCCCGTATCCGTCCCCGCGACCAGGATCGTCTCCTCGTCCAAGAAAGAGAACGTCTTTGGCGGATCGGCCCACACGCTCTTCCCGCCTCTCGTATAGTCCGCGGACTCGCCGATGTAGACTGCTCGCACGCCCCCTGTGCGCCAGTCCCAGATCACCAGCTCTTCCCCAATTTCTCCACGGACGTACTCTGCTGTCTGCTCACGGGGGAGGAAGAGGCATGCGAGGGAGGAGCCGCAGATCTGGAGGAGGTACGAGTAACCTGCTGCGCGCTGCGGGTTCGGGCGCGTGTCGCGGCAATCATGCTGCAGGACCGGGCTGCGGGCGGAGGGGTGGGGCAGGCCGGAGGAGAGTGTGAGCAGGTGGATCTCGAATCTTGGCAGGGACTGGGAGGCAGGGCGCTTCGCGACGAGCGCGACTAGGTCTTCAGAAGGTGAGAGGGTGAAATCGCTCCACCCTTGTGTGCCCGGTGCGCGCCAGATCCATTCCCTCCCTGGCCTTTCGTCCACCGCAGAAGGGAGCTGAAGCACGTGCAGAGCGTCCGTTGCGGTCCCACGCGGTGAGGAGATTGCCAGGCCGCGAACGAATAGGGAGCCGTAGAGCTCGTAGGTGCTGCCTGTGTTCGGGGGGAGGGGGTGGGTGTAGGACTGGCCTGGGAGGAGGCGGCGCCAGCGCGAGGTGTGGGCTTGTAAGCGGGAGAGGAGGGTGTGTGTGGGGAGGAGGGAGGAGGAGGAGAGCGCGTGGAGGAGGAGGAGGGTGCGGTACTGCAGGAGCGTGGAGGTGAGGAGGGTGTTGTGCAGCAATTTGCAGACCTGCGAGATGGGATGGTGTTAGTGGAGCAGAGGAGGAGGAAGAGAAGGGCGCACCTGATGACACGCGGCCAGAGCGGGGAGGTCGAGCTGCGCCAGAACGTAGATGAGCAGCTCGGGGGGCAGGTTCACAAGCTGCGTTTGGGTTTGTGTTCGCATTATTGCCTATTTCGTATCGGAGAGTGGGTTGATGGCCTTGCACTGTTTCGCCTCGGAGAATGATAACTGGTTGATGGCACTGCGCATCAACGCTCTCGAAGAAGTTGATGATGAAGCACAGCCACTGGAATGTCACGTTCTTGACCAGTCGGCGCAGCCACCCCTGCGTGCACCCTGCCTCCCTCACTACTCCCTCACTCAGCGCTCTTTCATTCGCAAGCACCACTCTCACCGCCCTCACTCCCACCCCCACCCTCGCACCAAGGCAAGGCAAGGCAGGATGATATTCCCGAAATCACCGTCCACCCACCCCCAACTCCTATTCGCCAATTTCAACCAAGACTTCTCGTGCATCTCCGTGGGGACGAGGCAGGGGTATAGTATTACCAACTGCGATCCGTTCGGGAGGGTGTTCTCCAAGCGTGCGTCCCTCTCCTTGCTTCCTCCCTGGCTGGCGCTGTGCTGTGCTGTGCTGTGCTGATCTGATGTTTGGTTTTGGTTGTGGCAGATGAAGGCGCAGTCGGGATCGTCGAGATGCTATTCTGCACTTCCCTCGTCGCGCTCGTGGGCGCCGCGGACCAGCCGAGCAGCAGCCCGAGGCAGTTGAAGATCGTCAATACCAAGGTTCGCCTCTCTCTCTCTCACCATCCCACCTTCTCTCTCCCTCCCTCTCCCTCTCTCTCTCGCTCGCTCTCTCCTTCTTCGAGGGAGCGCAAGCAGCTAACCCCCTCCCAGCGCCAAAGCACGATCTGCGAGCTTCTTTTCCCCACCACCATCCTCGCCGTAAAGCTGAACCGCAAGGTGCTCGCGGTCGTGCTCGAGGCAGAGATATACCTCTACGATATAAGCAACATGAAGCTTCTCCACGTGATCGAGACGAGTCCTAACCCGAATGGTGCGCCCGCTGTGCCTCACCTCATCCCGCACTCGCTGACCCAATGCTCCATTCTCGTCCCTTGCGCTGCCAGCCATCTGCGCCCTCTCCCCCTCCTCCTCCTCCTGCTACCTCGCCTACCCCTCTCCCATCCCCTCCCCCTCCAGCACCTCCACCTCCCCGCCCACCTCCCCCGGCCAATCAGGGGACGTGATCATCTTCTCCCCGCTCACCCTCTCCATAACGAACGTGATCCACGCGCACAAATCGCCCATCTCCTGCCTCGCCCTCTCCTCCACCGGCCAGCTCCTCGCCACCGCCTCAGAAAAGGGGACCATCATCCGCGTATTCTCCCTCCCCGGCGCGCAGAAGATCGCCCAATTCCGCCGTGGCACGCGCGAGTCCCGCATACACTCAATGAACTTCAACAACGTAGGTACCCTCCTCGCGGTAAGCTCGGCGAGCGAGACGGTGCATATCTTCCGGTTGGATGATCGGCGGGCAGCAGCGAGCGCGGGGAGGAGGGGCGGGCAGCAGCCCGCCCAGGGACAGGGACAGGGACAGGCGGGGCAGATGGGGGAGGAGGACGCGGAGAGCGCGAGGAGCAGCGGGAGTGGGGCCGTGGAGGGCGTCGGCGCGCCCCCGGGGGAGAAAGCGGCGGTTTCGCTCACGTGCGTCTGTTCCTCCTTTCCCGCAGTACCCTGCTAACCAGCCTTTCTCTCCCCCTTCCGCTCTCTTCGTCTCTCCCTCCTTCCGCTCTCTCGTCTCTCCCTCCTTCCGCTCTCTCGTCTCTCCAATCCCCTCCATCTCTGCCCTCCCCGGCCCTGCAATCCAAACAGCGGCATGCTATCCCGCCGCTCGCTCAAGCTCGCCGGCGGCCTCGTGGGGCAAGTAGGAAGCATGCTTCCCATCCCTAGCCAAGTGTCGGAGATGTGGGAGCCTGCACGGGATTTCGCGAGCTTGAAGCTGCCCGGTGGGGCGGGGAGGTGCGTGGTCGCCTTGTCCGGGTATGTGATTTGTCTCTTTCCCTCCCGTTTCCTCCCTCAGCGCCGGGCCCTGTCCGCCCCGCTTGCTCGGTACTGATTGCCACGCGCGCTCTCCCTGCTTCGCGCTCCTCGGCACCACATGCTAACATACAACCGCGCAGTACGATGCCGCAAGTGATGGTCATCTCCTCTGACGGCTACTTTTACGCGTACAACATCGACCTCGATAATGGTGGCGAGTGCGTGCTGATGAAACAGTACAGGTGTGTCCGTCCCTTCCTCTTCCTCTTCTTCTTCCTCTCCCACTTCCTCTTTTACTGCGTCTCATTTTTCCGCTTCGACCAGCTGGGCTAACAGACTGCAGTTTGATAGACTCGGGGGAGGACACTACGGGAGAGTAGTAGCGCTAATGCGGACGGCGTACCCACGAGGGCACGGGCTTTTGGTCAGGTGGAATGGGCAGAGGCCACGGCGCGACGCGCAAGGTGGAAGACGCAGGATGCGGGAGGCGGTAACGACCTTTCTTTTCGAGTGTTGGCATACCCCGATTTCTTTGAGACGATTGTATTTTATGTTCTGAACAAACAACGATACAGCTGCTGCGCCCAATCTAGTACAGCCTCCCGTCTCGAGCAGGAGTCATGGAGAAGTTGGATCTTTCCTGGCCGGGCGAGTTGTCATTAGGACGGTAATGAGAGAGTGAAGCCACCCATGTGCATGCATGCTGTCCCTCGTCCCCCGTACCGTACCTGTGAGCGGGGGGATGAGTTCACTCCCCATCTCGCGTGTAATGAAAGAATGCGGCAAGAGCCTTCCCACATCACGGAATCCAGACGGACATCAACTTTCCACGTGGGAAAGAGAGTCCTTCCAGCGCTGATGTGGGAGATGCTTTTGCCGTTAGGCCAGAAACAACCCGCTGGGTGTCAGACAACACCAATGGTCAACAGCAAGCAAGCAGCACCAGATAGGGGGACATTGCGAGCAGAGGCAGGGACACATTCCACTGACCTAGGGACCACCTATAACTCAGGTTGTCACAGCGGAAGTGAGTTAAAGTCCCCAGATGAAAGAAATGAGACCACAGCCCGGCTTGAGATCGTGAAAGCACTCGCAGCACGAGCGCGACACGCCGTGATGCACTGCTACCCATATCGAAGTCATCTGGATGCCGGTGGCAGTGGCAAAACCAGGATGAACATTGAGAGAAGGAGGTCGACGGCGTGTTGCATCCGGCATCGGAGTTTTGAAGGCAGACAATAAGGTAGGTGTGAAAGAGGCAGACGCCCACAAGACCATGCTCTGAAATTATCAACCCAGTTGGTTGAAGTGAGAGCCACGTGTGCGCGTCGACCTAGATCACCCTAGAGCAGTGGAGTAGTTGAATGAGAAACCAGATGGAGAGACGGATATCAGCCAGCACAGTAGGCAAGGGACGCTCCGCGTCAGTGTGATGCCTGCCACCATCAAACTATGTGATGGAGACCATCAGAGCAACCAGAGCGACCCAAGCCCACCAGCGCAGAAAGGCCGGCCAAACAGGGAGAAAACAAGAGATGAATGCCAGCAGGATGTGTAGGAGAAGAAGGTTGATGCACCTCCACCGTCTGCATGGTCCAGATGTGCCGCGTTCCACTTCGACGTACAGCAGCACATCAGACACGAACACGGCAAGTCGTGCATGCAGAATGGCGCGGCGGGCACTGGAGCGGGGGGGACTGTGTATCAGCTGTGGAAGCTGAACGGACCGGTGCGCCAGTGTCGACCGTGCCGCTCTGCAGTACGCTGATGTGCCAGTCAACCCCTGGATAGGATGTTGTTGCCAGTTACTAGGAGACAGAGAGATGGTGGGCAGCAGACGAACGCACTCCGGGCTAATCGACACGTGGAATACTGCCGTCAGACGGCAGACACGGCGATGCTCGACCGGAGTGGGTAGGTCTGTTCCCTTGCAAGTCAAGGAGGCTGCATGCAGTTCGCAGATACAAGAGGGATGTAGGTAGTCGACAGTGATCAAAAAAGTGAATGGCGGCGCGTGACCCACCTAAGTCCTCACATCCACGTTCAAGATGCAAGCCGACCAGGCGAATGCATCGACGGGATGGTGGGATTAGGTGGGGAGACGCGCGCCATCCGGCGTCAAGACGATGACAGAGAGTAGAGATGGGAGGTCGACCAGCGGCAAGGGTCCATAGCGGGCAACACGTTGAAGGTGTGCCGACGACAAGGGAAGAGGACAGGGCGGACAAGCGTGCGCACTCAACTACTCGTCACCCTTCATGTCTCATAGGACAAGCGGCGCAGCACAGTTGAGTGAGGATGGATGTCCACCCCCAAGCGCATCGCGCGAGGCCAGGTGATGGGGATGAAAAGAAAGAGAAAAAGAAGACCCGCTCCCGCCACATTATGGAAAGCCGTTAGTGCACGGTTCGATTTCACGCGCGCAGAACACATTTTTGCCCCCGTCCGGCCAGGGACCCCGCGCAATCTCTCGACGCGGAAAACCTGGACCCTAATTCCTCTCTTATGCTTGATGATGACATAATAAGTGGCTGTGCAGAGCGAACCCTAAACACAACCCTAACCCTAACCTAGCTATTATTTGTCCAACTCAAAACTACATAATTAATTACAGCAATAGTGACATATTACTGTCTCCTTTTGCAGCATAATGAAAGGTCTATGTTCACTTACTAATTGTGTTCTTCTACCTTTGTTTTGTAAGAGTAACTATGATCTGTCAGGACAACATGATCCTAGTGCAGTAATCATAACCCATAAGGACATGACATGTGCAACCAATTGCTAATAATAATGCATAAGGTCATGGTAGAGAAGATGTGCATGGTGTTCCAGTGTTATATCTGTCCACAAGTGGTTGCATGTCTTTGTGCTGCCATCCCATAGTGTTAGGGCAACTGTGAGGGTAACCCTATGATCCCGCTGCAAGCACGATCACAACCAGGGGGCCGAGTAGTCCAAAGAACCCAGCATCGGATGTTGATGCAACTGCCAGAGAGGTAGTTTGATACTGGCCGTAGGTTGGCGGCCATGATGTCGTACACGCCATGTAGCCGGCAAGGACCAGCTGCAAGGGGCAAGGTCGGGGGTGCTAAGTTGCACGGGTTTGGTTGTTGCGGCAGGGGATGATGCCCAAGGAGTACACTGCCGAACATAGGTCTCAATGCCCGCCGAGGTCTTGCCGAAGCCAAGGCGGTAGTAGGGTAGGTGTAGGCCAGATGTGCTGCAAGCACACTAGCGGAGGGGCGACAGCAGACAGACGTGGTGCTGCTGCCTCTAGGTTGCCTCAACGGCTTCATGCCACAAGGGGTTACCGGAGTTGGGGTATCACAGTGACAATGCGGTCATATACAGAGTGCTGTGCATGCTGACCCAATCACCTGGTTGTTGTTGCATCTGCCTTCTATGGCTGCGGCGGTCATGCCAGGTCGTGTTGCAATGTAGCAGGGCGGCAACGGCCACCAGACCACACAGTGCCTCAATCGGCGAGTCTCTGCCGGTGGTGCCACACCTAGCCTTGCCATGCCGGTGTTTGTCGCACTAAGATGTCACAAGGCTGCCGAGGCCGCCGGACCCTCATGGGTAACTGTGGGGCCTCGCCGGGTGTGGAGTCCCTGCTGTATCTGCCAAGGTGTGTCGGGCCTCAGGAGTTGCTGTGGCAGCCAAAAGCGAAAATGGGTGAGATTCCCAGGACCATAGGGGGATTCCTGTGAGATCGAACATAAGGTACAAAGAGGCTGCCGCGGAGGTATATATACTAAGGGGGAAATGGAAGCAGAATGGAAGCAGACAGAAGTGAACCTGTGGCTTAGTCCTGTATAGTACCAGAGGTCTAAGGCCATGCTTTCGTGCTGTCTTGTGCCGTAGTTGCCACATCTCTGGGGTCCTGGCAGGACCCTTGTCGGTGTCTGCCATTCCTTACTTTGTATCCCTACCCATGTCACAGCGATGCTGCAGGTCGGCCATCACTTATAACCATGTTGCAGCCTCCGTTCCCTGTCTCAGCATTCTGCTGAGAGGGTCGCAGATGCTGCCGCGAGGCTGTCGGAGGTATTGTCGGCTCCGACAGGGTTGTTCTGTCACGTGAGTCAGGGGTTTCTGCTGCCGCAAAGGTGCATCCCCTGACAGCTGAAGCCTGATACCTGGAACACTATTTGCTGAGCCCTATTTGACCTCCACTATCACGAACACCCCCCTTCGATGCTGGACCCCTGACCCACCCTTAGACCCTCGGTATAGGGTTGACCGATTGGCTCGGCAGCCAAACAGCATCCGACCAACCCTCCCCTAGACTTGTATATTGGTTTTGTGGTTGCTTCGACACATTCGGGTACCACTTGACAAGCAGCTTTGACCCTATGCCTTAGCTAGGTTGTGTTGCCCTGACACTATCAGTCACAGCATGTGCTGATGTGCGGGTTGCAGAGCAGGACCCCAACTGCTGGTACACATAGCCAAGGGTGGTCACAGGGAATTGCGAGCCACTACAGGACCAGTTGTAGTCAGCAGACCAAAGTGGACCCAACATTGGACATCCCTGACAGTCCCCCGACAAATATGCACCGTCTTGTTTCTAGTATTGTGTGCCCTCATATAGCATTCCCTGATAGCATTCCCTGATAGCATTCCCAATAGCATTGAAATAAAATTGAATAGTGAGGAGGAAGAGGTGATACCACAGTAGGAAACAACATTTCAGCACTATTGCAGTTCATTATGTAGTTTTGAGTTGGACAAATAATAGCTAGGTTAGGGTTAGGGTTGTGTTTAGGGTTCGCTCTGCACAGCCACTTATTATGTCATCATCAAGCATAAGAGAGGAATTACGGTCCAGGTTTTCCGCGTCGAGAGATTGCGCGGGGTCCCTGGCTGGACGGGGGCAAAAATGTGTTCTGCGCGCGTGCATTTGAACCGTGCACTAACGGCTTTCCATACCACATACGCTTTTATCCCCGTTCGACCTGCCGGCCCTGAACAACGGTACAGTCCGCACAGCCCCCTGATCCCTGCTGCCTGCCGCACGCAGAGGAGTCATCCGTCAAAGGGGTTACATCCCCGCCGGCAACTGAAGGCTGCTCGTAAAGCGCTAATCGCGAAATCATATTTCACCCGCTCTACTCTTCCTACATTCAAACCCTTCTGCCCCAGCGGGGACCTGCGGAAGGGAACGGCCTCACGTGCCGGAGTGACTCACCACCGCTCGGAACTTGAACTCTCACCTGTATACCTCGAGGACATTCCGCCCACGCCTGCAGCACCGCCAGTTCTCATACAAGGGGTTATCCCCGCTCAGACGCAGCAGCGCATATCTCCTCATCATCGTGTCCTCGCCACCTTTCAAAATCAAGTGACCCACTCATGATACAGCGATAGTAAACACGATGTCCCAGCCCAGTGCCATCAACCAGTATTCTCCAAGGCGAAACAGGGCAAGGCCATCAACCGGCATTATCATTCTCCGAGACTAAACAGGGCATAATCAAGAATGCAGGCCCAGACGCAGCTTGTGAACCTGCCCCCCGAGCTGCTCATCCACGTTCTGGCGCAACTCGACCTCCCCGCTCTGGCGGCGTGTCATCAGGTGCGCCCCTGCCCTCTCCTCCCCTGCTCCCACTAACCCCATTCCCCCAGGTGTGCCACCACCTGCACAACACCCTCCTCACCTCCACCCTCTTGCAATATCGTACCCTCCTACAACTGCACGGCCTCTCCTCCTCCTCCCCCCTCCCCACACACACCCTCCTCTCCCACCTCCAAGCCCACACGTCCCGCTGGCACCACCTCCTCCCATCCTCCACCCACACCCTCCCCCTCCCCCCAAACACAGGCAGCACCTACGACCTCTACGGCTCCCTCTTCGTTCGCGGCCTGGCAATCTCCTTCCCCCGGGGGAAAGGGACAGACGCGTTGCACGTGATCCAGCTCCCTTCTGCCGTCGATGAAAGGCCTGGGAGGGAATGGATCTGGCGCGCACCAGGCAGACAAGGGTGGAGCGACTTCACCCTCTCCCCCTCTGAAGACCTCGTTGCGCTCGTCCAGAAGCGCCCTGCCGCCCAGCAGAGCCCGAACTTCCAGATCCACCTGCTCACACTCTCCTCTGCCCTCCCACACCCCTCAGCCCGCAGCCCCGTCCTGCAGCACGCATGCCGCGACGCCCGCCCTCCCTCCAACCCGGGCCGCGCAACGGCCTGCTCCTACCACCTCCAAATCTGTGGATCCTCAATCGCGTGTCTCTTTCTCCCCCGAGAGCAAACGGCAGAGTACGTCCGCGAAGAAGTGGGCGAGGAGCTGGTCATCTGGGACTGGCGCACGGGCGCAGTGCGAGCAGTTTACGTCGGCTCGGGAGAGGAGGTGGGCGAGGGGAGACAGGAAAGGAGCGGGTGGGCTGATCCGCCAAAGACGTTCTCTTTCTTGGACGAGGATACGATCCTTGTGGCGGGGACGGATACGGGCGATCTAGAGATTTGTACTATCCCTCTCTCTTCGAACTCCAGCACCAACTCCAGCACCAGCACCAGCCCCGGCCAGGGCTCAACACCCACCCCGCCCCAGCTAATAAAACGCGTCCGACTCCTCCTCCCCGCTCTCAGGCCCAGCAACGCCACAGTCCTCAGTATCCTCACTCGCTCTGATCCCTCGCCGGGGGAGGGGCCGTTTGGACTTTGTAAGATGCCCAGAGAGGCGCGCCCTGTGTCTACTACGACTTCGGCTTCCGCCTCGACTTCCGCTAGCCCGAGCCCTGGCGGGGTGAGTTCTGCGGGCTCGCCGAAAGGAGCAGAAGGGACAGAAGGGACGGAGGAGAAGGTGGTGGAAGGGTCAAGCGAACTGTTCTACCCCTCTCCCTCCGCGCGCCTCCTCACCATCTCCCTCACGCTCGACTCTCCTCCCAACACGGTGTCCGACCTGACAATCTTCGTCCTCTTCTCCACCCTCCTAGCGGCGCTCCATTCGCCGGATCAGTTCTTCCCTCCCCGCACCCTGGCCGCCCGCCGGTCCCCCAACCCGCTACAAGCGCACTACGACGAGTCCCACGACGATGAGTCCATCCTGGTCCTCCCATGGCCCGCATGGTCCGGCCACGCCCGAGCAAGCACAAAGCCGCACGAGCCGCAGGGCTACGTCTGCTACACCCACGGATACAGGTACATCACTTCCTCCCTCTTCATCCCCGCCCACCTACACGCGCAGGCGCAGCAGGCAGGGCTCGCGGGCCTCGTAGCTGCGGACGCGCTCGAGGGAATGCTGTGCACGAAGGTGGAGGTGTGGGACTTTAACCCTGCTATGGTGCGGCGGGTCAAGTGGGAACAGGAGCGGGAAAGGGGGAGGGCCGGGCTCAGGCAGCTCGCACTCACAGGCGCGGCCGCTCCCTCTCCCTCTCCCCCGCACGGAGACGACGTGGAGGCGGGGAGGGAGGGGCAGTGGGCGGACCTCGCGCAGCTCGTCGAGGAGGAGGCTGAGCAGTGGCTGGATACGGACGAGGACGGCAGCGAGGAGGAAGAGGAGGACGAGGACGAGGATGCGGGTGTGGGTGAGGATGCGGATTGGTTTCAAGATATGGGAGAAGATGGCGGGGGCGGGTCTCCTGAAGAGGTGGACCACCCTGCCGCAGCCCCTCACGGCGTGCCAGCCGTCCCCGACCCCGCCACCCCCCGCGTGCCAGCAGTCGAGCAGCTGC
The DNA here is from genome assembly GCA_001630345.1 of Calocera viscosa TUFC12733. NCBI lineage: Eukaryota > Fungi > Basidiomycota > Dacrymycetes > Dacrymycetales > Dacrymycetaceae > Calocera > Calocera viscosa. The sequence continues at coordinate 22,034 of KV417377.1, forward strand.
TCCTCGCCCCCGCCACCATCCCCGCGCAAGACGTGTTCGTAGACCCCGTACACTCCGGTCTGGCTGCGGTCGTAAGGTCCCTGGAAGTGCCCGGGCCGTTGAGCGGGCTATTTATTGATGGGGAACGCGTTATCATGTTGATTCAGAGAGGGGGAAGGGAGCTGCTCAAGGTGGACGTGTTTTAGCACTCGGGTGGGGAGGTTCGTACATGTGCGGGATGCAAAGTAATGCGATAGACTGGTTGAAGCTTCATCGTCCAAGCCGGGTGCACACAGAGCGCAGTGCCCAGGAAGGACACAGCCTACATCGGACAAAGCGGTATTTCGTCACTGAACGCGGTCCCATTAGAACGATACATGATGGACCTGACTTTCATGACATGACCGAGACGCTAATACATCCATTCCGGCTTACCTACGTACAGGTTATCGCACAAAGCGGGCGACAGTGTGAGTTTCGTATCTTCGCTTCGCACATTATTGATGGGCTGGGGGGCCTGGTGCGGCAGGCTTGCGAACAAGGACACCCTGTGAACGTTCGTACGCCCCTTGCCCCCACGTGGCAGCGTCTTCTCGACCCCGCCCGCCTCGTCTTCTGCATCACACAGTAGCTCTCGTAGTTCCATCTCCAGCCATTCGGTCTTGGCCTCGTTGGACATGGCGAGTGGGACATCGGCAAGCTCAAGCGGGTCTGTAGGGTCCATAGGCCATTGCCACCCGGGGAGCAGCTGCCCCGGATGTTCGAGTCTCGTTCCAAACAGATATTCTGCGTGATTTTGTTCCAATCGCAACACGATCTCTTCCGCCTCGGGAAACGGTATCTGGCCTTGCGCTTGTCGCACTGTAGCGTACAGTTCATCGGTAATCGCCAGCCTTCGTATCGTACGTGCTTGCTTCAGGAGAAAAGGGATGACCAGATCTTCCACGGCAGGGATTCCGTCGATATTGATCTCTTCGAGCATCCATGGCTGGCTTGCAACAGCATCCATTATGTTTTCCCGGGGTACGGACTCGGAATCAATCGTCGACAACCCTAGCATCCACTCGTCGACATAGTCTTGCAGATGGAGTGCCTTCAAATTTGGACAGTCCAGCGCACGTAGCAAGTATGCGTCTGGAATATCGTACAGCGGGCTCAAGGCCAGAACACGTAATCTTGGGAGGCTGATCGACAGATCTTCTCGTGCAGACGATACAGGGCCAGGATCGGGCAATCGACCGAGAAGCACGAGCTGCTCCAAGTCTCGCATGGTTGTCAACATTGAAAGCAAGTCTGAATCGCTGCCGATCGTCACCCTCGTAAGATGCAGCTTGCGTAGCGAGCAGGGAAACACGTTGACCGGCATGGTGCAAGAATCTAGTTGTAAAACTCGTAACGAATCGGCGGCGACGATTATTTTCCTCATCAGGTTGTCTGCTTTGGTTTGCGTACCGACAGGCTGAAACCATGCCGGCTGCACGTAGAGTTCCGTTAAGCGTTGGAGAGGTACAGAGAAGTCCCATTGGTTCTGAATCAGATCTATCGTGTCCGAGGACACTTCTCGAAGGTGGAGGACCTGGATACGCGCGATAACCTCGCGGTCCAGAGCAGATATCACAAAGAATTCGATCGCTCGGAGTTGCTTCTTGAGTGCTAAGCGGTGTGGGTGCGTATCCGGCCAGCTGGCCGCATGGGTCGACCTCACTTTCGAAGGAATGGTGACATCCAGATCGAGACATGTCTTGGCCCGCTCAAAGTCGAGCTGGGTCATCGCGAGACGGTGCGGAGTTGAATCATTAGGTCGGAGGGCAAGACACTTCCAAAATGGTGCATATGAGATCACGACGTTTCTCCACACATGACAGACATGGGTGAGACGCAGGCGCGTGGTGTAAACAGGAGCATCTTCCTCCAGTGCGTAGGTGAAGACCGATAAGAGCAATTCAGTCGGAAGATGGTAAAGGATGGTTCGCTCTCTGTTGGAATTGGGAGGGTGAAGAGGAGTGTAACGGTTCGCCGGGCGTGTTTGTACGTGAGACGGGTGCGATGTTGACGCCCACCTACTTGGTGCATCCTCGTTGACGTCCCGCATACTGCAGTGGTCGAGTCGATGTATCGTTCGATATTCTCTAACGCCCTTCGCCTCGAATGGGTGGTCCTGTTGAGAGCGAGTTTGATAGGCTGACAAGGCGATGTTAGGAGGTGAGGAGGGTGCTTTCGTAGACGGGCTCAGCTCGCCCTGCCAGTGCCAGCTGTGACGGTGTGAAGACCCTTGACAGACACCGCATTCTCACATGCTATTCTGGTCTATCCCTCACTGCGCGGACATTAAGCACTTAAGATAAGCGCTGGCACCAGCGCTTAAGTCACTGAGGTGCAGTGAGATAAGCACCGATATGCAGCGCGGCGTGCTGAAATTCAGCTCGTCGCGGGGTACTTATTTGTAGTAGAAAACAAAACTGTGCGAGTGCACAGCTGAATCAGTGTAGATAGTAATGAAAATGAGTTCTATTTTTCAGTAACAAATACACAGGGAACAAGTGTTCCACGCGCTCTGAGGAGCGCAGCCTAAGTGCTTGAGTTACCGAAGCTGGTCGTCGTAGGTACTTCGCCTAATCTGAGTCGCTGTCCTCGAGCTCGTCGTCGCTCGACAGCGCTGGGAAAAGATCGGACAGCTCGGCCTCGTCGTCCTCATCTTCAACCTTGTCCTCGTCGTCCTCATCTTCATCCTTGTCCTCGTTGTCCTCTGGCTCCTTAGCCTTCCTCAACTTCTTCCCCTTCTTCCACATCTCTTCTCCCTTCTCCGCTGCCTGCATCGAC
>KV417378.1:0-22362 GCA_001630345.1 Calocera viscosa TUFC12733
CTTCGGCCGCTATTATAACAGCGGCCGAAGATCCCAATAAGCGCCCAAAACCTTTGCCTGCTATTATAATAGCGGCCGAAGATCCCAAAACCTTCGGTTGCTATTATAATAGCGGCCGAAGATCTTCGCCTCCTATTATAATAACAACCAAAGGTTTCCCCAATTGTATAGAGAAGCACCATACCTAGCCTCAACCCCCTAGCCCTCTACACCCACAAACCCCTATAGGATCAGCCAGTGAAGCAAATCTGCAGACTTGTGGCTGTGCAGTCGTGAAGTGGGTCATGCACATCTTTGGACCAGCGGAAATGGGATAGATTAATTGGAAACCACAGCATTGGGTTCTTCTGCAGCCCTTGGTCTTTTCTGGGATGCATTGAACATTGTGGTGAGTGAGAAATTACATGCGCAAAGTACTGGGTCCCAGCGGCTGTGCAAGTGTCCCGCGAACTGGGGTGACCCGCGAACTGGTGATCTACGTTAGGGCTTAGGGTAAGATTGGCCCGCTGGCAACCCGCACTTAGCAAAAATCTGTTCCTTCTCGATAATGGATAGCCAACAAGGCCAGCTGGCAGTTCCGAATCGACGCTCGGCATGAAGGAGACGCGCCGCGTCGCAATGGCCTTTGCACTGCCCGTCACTATCGATCGGCGTCAGTCTATGTAGCGCGCCCTGCTGGCACGGTGCGGAGGTCCTCTTGACAGATCGTCTGGCGACACCTAGCTCGAGTCCCTCTATTCCCACTAGCATTGCCTTGCAATGGCTGGATTCGCACCTTTGTTTGGGTCACAGCAGAGACACAGCGAGACCCTGAGCTGCTGGTTCTTCTCCGGGTTAGGAGAGGCCACCTGCAGGCGGTCTTCGCACCGCCTTCCAGAAGCATTGACAGCGCTTCCGTTAGGGGCCAATGGCACGAGCCCCTACGTTCCAGCAAATATAGGCACCATGCGGGATTCGGCGAGCATCAGGATGATGGATCCTGGTCTGCCCATAGATCATTTGTGGATGCCCCACATTCCGTACCCTTAGCCTCGGGAATGGGGCCGAGCCATAAGCAGCCAATTAGGTGCCGTGCCAAAACATGCGCGTCCAATTCCCGCCATCAACCCACGCCCTCACACTCTTCTTATGCCCAGAACCACGACCCGGCAACTATACGAAGAGTCTCCTTCCTGCGAGCATCTGTTTAACTCGGCTCCCTCCCGATCAGAGTCTAGTCTCAATCACGCGACCTCGTCCAAGATGTCCGCTCTCGGACAGCGATCTCCGCCCGCATCCGGTCCGCAAGGCGTCTCTTGAACCTCCTCGACCCTTCCTCCTCAATACCCCAACCTCCCCTCAAATCCCCTTTCCTTCGGCGACAGGCCTCCCTCGAACACTCCTCGAACACTCGAATCCTCCTCGAATCCTCACTCTCCCTCCTCCCCTCCGTGGCTTCTCATTGCCCCACGAGCTTTAGACCGACAGTTTCATCGGCTTTCCCACGCAAGACTCAGACCGTCGGTTCGCATCCCCATCTTCGCTCGCATCCCTTGACCTCCCGCTCTTGTTCGTTCTAGCGAGCATGTACTGCGTGCGACTGTAGCATGAGGCAAACCGGAGAGAGGTTGTGGGTTGAGTAGGACGAGGGAGTGTGTGAAATCTGGTCTGGGTTGGTGAGGTTGGAGAGCGGGAGCATTGGCGTTGGTGCGGATCGTCCTCCACTAGCGTGCAGAACGTGAGTTGCGAGTTGGGGCGAGCCGTGGCGTTTGCCAGCGAAAGGGTGGCATTCTCATTGTCATAGCGTTATCGTCCGACATCTCCGGCTGGATCGTCCAAGCGCCCATCCTGATGCAGTCTGCGCTCTCCCCCGTCGTGGGCCATCTCCCGATCTTGTCAACCATAAGCACATGGCCGCGATCCCCCCATCATCGCCGTAGTACGCTCGATCCTCTGCGCTGAGGCCAAGAACATCTCCCGGCTCGTCGGAACTGGGATCTTGATCGGCTCGACGCTCGCCACTATTTCCATCATGCAATCTATCTCGTCCAAGGTGCTGCCCATGCAGTAGGGGAGGCTCGCTGACGGGTACGCCTACCTTGCTGGTGCGATCGGAGGTACCGCTGGTGGTCTGGGCTCTGGAGCTGTGATCCGCTCTGACGTGCGTATTCCTTTCCCGGCATCGCCGTTCTCGTTATTGTGATCGTCAAGCTAATCCCTTTCTGCCTGTACAAGTGGCTTGGCCGCTCTGACGGTATCGCCGCGCACGTCTTCACATCCCTCTTTGCATCCATCCCCATCATCTTGTACTCCACCAAGTTCAAGGGCGTCAAGTCCCCCGCCGGATCTTCACTTTCCTCGTCTTCTTCGTAGTCTGCCTCTGCTCCGCCACCATCACCCCGAACGACAACGCGAAGCAGATCGGATAGAACAATCTCTCGGGTATCGGCCAGTCTAGCCCACTTACCCTCCTCGTCGGCGTCACGCAGCTCACGGCCCCACACGCCTGCCTCGCCATTCCGACCGGTACCGACGTGAGCAACGCCGCCGTTGCTGCTGGTCTGCCGGAGAGCTCCATCCCCGCGCTTTCGCAGCTGGCTCAGGATTTGACACTGTCCCAGTTCCAGGCATGACCGACTGGATCCTCTCTGCTGCGAGCTCCGCCAGCGAGTGGGCATGCGCCTACGCCTACCACTAGAAACTACTGCAAGTTGGCACTGCCTGCGGCGGGCGCACTGCGAAAAGCGCTTCACCAACACTCTGGCGGCGCGGCGCTCTTGCCTAAGTGTCTCTGGAGCGGGCCTCGGCGCATGACCTGGAGGGTGGATGAAACATCAACAGGCTGGGGGAGGCGAACTAGTGGAGAACGAGAGGATGATCCACGATAGGATGGTGGGGCCGTGGCAACCTTCGTGCGCACCATCTCCTTCGCACTCTATCCCCATGCTCGTGCTCATCTTCACACTGTTGCAGAGCCGAGGAGCCGTTCGGACCTGTACAGTTCCAGGTTGAGTAATCGCACGCATCACTTCTAATCCCTGTTTGAACATTAGCTAGAAGTTGTTTAAATACGCATTCCTTGGATATAACAAGACATGTCGCCACGAATTTACGCGTTATGATATCAATCCCGGGTCACGGTCAGGCCTATGTATATTGCGTTAATCAGATTACTGCTTGCCTCTGACCCGGACCTGTGCCCTGAAGTCACTTAGATCAAGCGGATTAGGGCAGAATGGGTCCGCACAGGGCGGGCCAAGAACAAGAGACATCGTTTAGCGGACGGTAAAGACGGTGGGCAAGGCGAGCGTTGCTGAACTAGTTAGTGTGGGTGGCGAGCAACCCATCGGTCATAGCCTGAAGCCTTATACGACCCGTCGCATGGCATCAAACGAGTGAAAGCGGAGTGGATGGGTGTGGGACGATCACGGTGAACGGTAGGGACAAGACAGCATGGGATAAAAGACATGATTTGCAAGGGGAAAGGCAGGAAAGGAAAGGAGGAGACCGAAAGAGGAACCGATGGGGACGCGGGGCGCGGTCGCGGTTGCGCGCGTCGTCGCAGCAAGGGTCCCTGGCGCCGACGCCCCGTCGGCGCGGGATTCGGCGGTTAGAGGTTGCGCGCGTCGTGGCAGCAAGGGTCCTTGGCGTGCGCGACGGCGTCGGTCAAGGGTGCAGAACGCCCATCGAAAACCGTCCCCGGCCGTCCTCGAACCATCCTGCTTGACGATCTTCAACGCAGTGGCATGTAGAGGCGGGCCTGGGGTAGGAACGGATGATGGCGGAGTTTGAGCGAGGTGGGAGGACGCTAGGGTCGGTTTTGGGGCCGATGACGGTTTGGGCCGGAGACGGACGGAAAACGGTCGGACTCGTTGGTGCGCCTTGCCGTTTTCTCTACGATTGCGTTCTTACCAGCCTATTTTATCCCGTTCTCAGATGGAGGACGGGCGAGGATATGAAAATGCCGCTGGAAGCATCGGTGCTCTTGTAGCGGGGGAGGAGGGGACGGCGGGTCAGGGGAAGGGGTGCCACCGTGCCGGTGGCGGATGGTCCAGGTGCTAGGAGGAACCGGCAGGTCGAGGAGGGGGTTGGCACTGTGCCGGTGCCGCCCGGGCCAGGTGCTAATTCCTGCTCACCTTACTCACCTTGCTTGCCTTCCTCGCTCCCAAAGCACGAACCCGCGAAACTCACGTTCCAAGTATAGAGCATCACATGGCGGAGAGGTACATCCACAGGGCAGAGAGCGGGCCATTCCGAGCAACAGCAACTTACAAGTGGTGCAGCATAATTTGAGAGTCGGAAACTTTTACGAAACGCCTAAAATAAAGCTTGGACATGTCCCTGAAGTGGTCATAAACCCAAATAGATTTGTTTCCGCATAATCAGATGACATCCGTTCCAGTCACCCCTGTACGATGGTGCCCACGCTACTGCACACCTAGTCGTACGTGCCCAATCTACCCACGTCTGCAAAGGAGCATCCCAGTTGTTTATCTTTGGGCAGTGAGCTCCGATCTCGCTCTGTGAATATCCTCTGAGACCATCAACAGTTTGCGTCTCGAAATGGCGGACGTCTCGTTCAACCAAGGGGACTTGGTCGTCATTTATAAAGACAACAGCTTTTATGTGGGAAGGATAGCAAAGAATCGACAGGTTTCATCTAACGTACGCCTCTTCTTTTCCTGAGAGCTTGTATGCGTGGTATAGGCTTAATTAATCTTACGTATCGTCATCAGGGCGGGCGTTTCTTCTACACCGTGGAATACCCTGGCGATGTGAGCCTGGTCGGTGTAGTAACCGAGAGGATGATTCACGCCCCGTGAGTGGCACATGTAACTCAATGCTTTGAGCAGCCCTGGCTACCATTTTGGCTCGACCCCCCCACACCCCGACGCAACGTGATATCGAGACGCAAACGTTACTATGATTGTCCCGGTGAGGGGCGGTCGTGCCGTGAAGGCAGTGCAAATGGTTATAGCCTTTTGTTACTACGGTTTCTCCATCATGCTTGTCGCTTCAAATGCAGAACAGCATGTCAGAGATTGATTTTAATCACGATCGCCGATCTACTCTGTCCGGATTGTAATTCGAATGCTGGCTTAGGTGACCGACTATGCTGGTCATTCTGATCTGACGACTCCGCTCCTATACGAGATGTTCCGGACGTAAGGACTCGTAGATGCCGTTGAGGGCGACGAGAACAGCGAAGGCACTCGGCCGCTGGGAAGAGTTTGGCTGCATCATTCGTTCGCGCAGGATCTCCATTTCGCCAGGAATAGGAAGTTCGCCCTGATACCTGTATCAGCCAACAATTTGTCAGTTCAAGTTTCTCGGACCCACAGAGATCTCTTTGAACAAGAGCCCCAACTGCCAGATGTCGGCCGCTTGTGGATCATGATCGTTTCCTGGCCTAACTTCCGGTGCACAGTTTTCTGGCGCATAGTCGGGGTACGGAAGCCCTGTCACAACTCTCCGCTTAACCGCATCCTCCATGTCGACGATGTAGTAGCGTGTCGATCGTCCACCAGACCTTCCATTCCTGTTGTCAACGATGTTGCCCACCCTGATGTCCTGCAGAGGGAGCATTGAGATCGAATCCAGCTCTGTAGCCGTGTGTCTTACTCGATGCGCGATTGCGTTTTCGTGCAGAAAGCATAGTCCCTGCAACAGCATTGATGAAAGGAGCTTCATAAGACGAAGCACACGGAACACGCACCCGTGTAACGTCCAGGAAGCATTCTATGGCAGCTCGAACAGTCTTGAATTCCAGCCGCGTGTCGAAATTAAGAAGGGGGAAAACGGCAAAGGTGACATTGGATCCATCTGGTGCGGGCAAATCGAAGATATCGACCGCAGCGAGACAGTGGTTCATTGGATTGACTCGGTTCTTTTCCTCGCGTAGAAATTCTTGAATTCTTGCATGCTCTTCTCCTTCATTTTCTTCTCCAATGTGTTGCCACTGTATGGCTTCACACAACATCCATCTTCGCCTAGCATTTCCGTGGTTAGACTAACTTCTAATTATGGAACGGAATCCTTTTGGGGGACTGACCATTGCGTGACGAAGACTGGGCGGCTGCGCGGGGACTTGTAGACAAATGAGGTGAGGGCAGCCGCTACAGCTCCAAAAACGCACCAGGAGGGGAACATTGGACATCTGACGAGCACCATTGAGGGGGGCACAGGCGCTATCCTCCCCTCGAGGCTCACCAGACGGTGGACGACTAACGAAGGATCCTGGCTCGACAATGAACAGCTCATAACCCTGCAACTTCAAGCCGCATTTAAACTGTTCCCACCAAGGTTCGGCCCTGACGGGCTCGAGTTTCTTCAACAGGCGAAGAGTGGTCTAGAACGAGATATAGCGGATGTCCAAAATGTGTGTACGAGGTGATCTGCTCACTGGAAGATGATCCGTGACAGTCACGATATAAGACGCCAATCCAGGCATAATGCAGGACGTCAAAGGGGTTGGAGGGTCGGGCGGGGAGGGGAGGGGCTTGAAAGGGGTGCCAGTTCTGCAAACGTAGGTTTGTTGTCGATACACAAAAGCATAGATCCCAGGGGATCCTGAGTTCTTCATCAGAGGAACTAAAGTTTCCTTTCCTCCGTATCTTGTCGGAATTATGTGAATGCAGTCGGCATTCTCCAGAGATGTTGCCTAATACACGTTTGCTAGCATGTTTAAAGGATGCGCAGCGCACTCACGTTGGCACAGGTTATTCTCGCATTGAGTCCGGTATTCCATCGAGTGACGAGGAAGCTTAGGACATGGCTCATCACCAGAAATGCGCTGGTCACGCATACTCGTCCTTCTTGTCTGAACCACTCATCGTACTTGGTAAAAAGCGCGTAGAGGAAGATACACCAGAGGATGACAAATGGAGAGCCGTAAATGCGGAGGCAATGCGGTATCCGACGATGTATCGTTGCTGCCTGTATTTCGGCCGACGAAACTGGAACAGCAACCATATGTTAGCACTCTCCCCTGGATCGCCTTGCGCTGAGGTTGTCCAAGTGTGAAAGCGCAGCGGTAACGATGTAACTGCATCAGGGCCCACGGTGCTAACAGCCGGAGCTGGAAATTATTGACAACCAGATGCTTCCGGCCCACGTGGCGGAATTCGGGCGATCATCTATGCTAGCCGAGGTCTCTGCGCAGCAGATACAGTAGATTCCTGTGGCTGGCTGGTGCCTAGCAGCGGGCTCATCTAGCACCGGCACGGTGCCACCCCGCCGATCGCCCCGTCGTTTCCTCCGTCCGAGAACAGGATAATAATGTTGGGCACGCTTCCCATCGTTTGTTCCTTTCCAAACTCCTTTCCTCCCAACACTAACCGCCGAATATGCCTCCAACCGGGCGTTGGAGGGCCCGTTTTAGCCCTCTCGCCGCTTATCGCGTCTTCCCTCCCCTCCAACGATCTACTTTTCCGCACCAACGCTCCAACTTGGCTCCCCGCCGAATCCCGAATCCCGCGCCAACGTGGCGTTGGTGCGCGGTTTCCCGCATCTCCGACCGCTCATCGCGATTTTCGAACGCATCATCGGCGCCATTCCTCGCATCAACGGGTCCGCCTGGCTGCCCTCGTCCGCCTCTGCCGGCCGTCCAAAGCTCGGCTCAAGTTGAGAGGGCGGCGAGGACAAAATCGTCGATCGCAGACCACGTCGACGACGACGAGTTCGCCGCCCATGTCAGGGTCCTTGGCTCGCGTCGCGCGCGCCAGGGTCCGATGTTGTGGCTACGCAGATGACATGATCATGATTACGAATTTGGTGTGGATAGTGGGGAGACCGTGCCTTAGAGAGGATGCGGTCGGTCAGTCGGATTGGTTGGGTCTCGCAGCCCGAACGATGTCTCATCGTCCGGCAACAGTGCGTTTCCTTCGCGACCAGCACGCCAGGGTAGGCATGACTGTTCGATTGGTTTGATTGATCTCAATTCGCACATATAAGACATTCAACTCGACTCTACGTTCTGATGATGAGCATAGGCAAGGGGAAGGCGTAGTGAATGGTGCGCACATAGGTCACCAAAACCCTTCGCTCTCGCAACTGTCCTGCCATCCCATCACGCGTTCCTTCTTCCGCGGCCAGCACGCCCCTCCTCAGCGTGTCGGGGTATATTGTCACCATTGAGATCCTGCCTCGACGCTTGGGCTCCCCATTGGTGTGTGCCGCCGCCTGCTCTACAGACACACAGCGAGGGGATCGCACTGCCGGTGAAGTGCCTGCCGCAGTGCGCCGCAGTGTGCCGACTTGGAGCGGTTTCTAGTGGGAAGATATCACGTTGAGATGGGGGACATAATCTCAAAGGAAAAGTCAGCAGGCTGCGCACTGCCCGCCATACGGGCTCCCATAGTACGCGACCTCAAACACGTCGGGCGGCGCGTCCGACGGCGCATGGGTGAAGCCGTACGCCACAGGCGGGCTACGGGAACCGCGGCCGGGGACACGCTGATCGGCTGGCTGTAGGTGGGGGAGATAGGGTACCCAGTCAACCATGGCTGCTGCCTGCGCTTGAGCTTGGTCGGACTCCGTGTCGCCGGGGTCCGGGGCATGAGGCGACGTATCGGGTGCCCAGCTCCGGTGCTGAGATGCAGCGAGTCCAGGCGAGGGAGCACGATGTCGTGAGAGACACCGGCCGCCAGTGGGAGGCTGTGGACATAGAGTGCGCCCGCTGCGTCTCACCGGCGACACCGGTGGTCCCAGCGCTGCGTAGTGTTCCCCGTCTTGCGTACAGGCATTAGAACGATGCTGAGCAGACGGTGCATGCGTCCCAATGACGACAGACGAATGACGACAGACGAACGCAGGAATCGCATGGTCGGCGATGATGGAGAATGAGAACGAGCGCACAGCAGACGACGAAGCCTGTAGCGCGATAGCCATGTTAGGGCGCATCGCAGACGTTGCATGGGTTGCCGACGAGCAGGGGCGTAACCGCGATAGGCGGCGCTTCACTGCGATGTGCGGCGCTACGCCGCGCTCGGGGTTATTCTTCGGCTTTGCCCAGTCGTAGAGGGAGGAGGCGTGTCATACGTGCGAAGGCCGTCCTTCAGCGAGGATGGCCAAGCGCGAGCGGCTGGAGACGGCGGTCGACGAAGGATCTGTTAGAGTATTAGTGCTGGTTATTAGGCATGGGTGACATCCCTGCTCACCTAGACAAATTCCTCATTCACCTGCTCCAGCGACCCCTTTTCCTTGCGTCACTTAGCGGTCAGTGCCTGATCCTAACCGCCGAATCCCGCACCAACGGGGCGTTGGTGCTACCCAGCCCGTCCGCCCAACCGCTCTTCGCGTTTTAAGCACGCACCAACGCGGTCGATCCCCGCACCAACGTGGCAATTTGTCTCCCCTCCTCGTTGTCCGCCGGCCCCCCAAAGCTCGGCCCCGGTCGAGAAGGAGGCGAGGGAGAAATCGTCGATCGCAGACCTCGTCGTCGACGTCCAGCTCGCCGCCCCGGCTAGGGTCCCTGGTCCGCGTCCGGCGCTGCTACCAGGCGAGGGTCCCGCGCGCGTTGTCCCCCACAGCCTGATGTCAAATAATCCCGCCCACAGTGGTGGCGAATTCGCTCCTTAGACACATGCTCGGTCGTCGTCCTCGTCCTTGTCGTCGCGTCGGCAATTCTCCTCGTATGATCCCATTTTACTTGTGAAATCCCCTCGTTGCACGCTCTGCACTACATGCACTCCGAGCCGTCGCTGCCGGCTGTTTCACTTTGGCCGGCAAGAGGGCTGCGCCGCCGCCCCTCTCTGGTCAAATCTCAACTGGTCACACCTACGGCGCCTCGTTATCATTCCCTCTTTGGCCCCGGCTGCAACAATGACCGTAATTGGAGCCAAAACTTATGCAACACGACTGCTTCGAACAGCGGCGCTCGTCGGAGCTCCATTGCATCATCAACTATGAACGGTGGATACTGTTGGGCGACGGATAGGAGGTTGACAGGGGAATGGGTTTGATTCGCGCATGAACTGGGATGCGCACACAGGTGCGCTAGCTGTCCGCTGCCTGCGATGTACATGAACTGGCGTCGCCTATAGATGACCGACATCCTACGCAGATGACAGACTCGTCAACAACCCCTACACGTTTCATCCCCTCACCGACCCTACACTCAACCCTCACAGCCCTTGCAACGATATCGTTTTCACTCAGCACCCATTGAGCGCCCCGGGCACCCTTTCAATACCATCCGCCAAGAAGGCAACAGACCTAACATCACCCGTCCTTCGAGCTCGCCGATGCTCTCCTCACTCCTTTTCTCGGTCGGTGCTCGAGATCTGCCAACCGTGCAGACATTAAGCAGCGACAACCCGGACGGCCGTGTCCATCGCCTCTACTGCCACCCTCCTCCCCGGTTCCCCAGACCCTCGCCAACCGCTGCCAACCGCTGCCAAAACTCGCCAACCTCGCCCAACAGCCGCACCACCATGCCTGGCTCCAATGTCCCGTTCGGCCTGCCTATATATTCGTGGCCCAGGCCATGCCTTGCGGCTCGTCGCATCTCCCAGCATCCCCCTGCTCGAACTTGTCTCTATCCCACCCATGTCAACGTTGCTCCCTTGTCCTGAGCCCGGCTGTCGCGTGCCCTATGATCCGGACTGATCTCACGCACAGGGCGCCGAGCTCCACACGCGCAAGTACCATCAACATCGCCTGGGTACCCAACTCCTCGGTGTATGTGTCTTCTGCATCCGAGAAGGTGCCGTCTTTCGCTGCCCTTGTGATACGTGCGACCAAGTCTTTGAAGATCCGCAAGCCTTTCATCGACATTACCAAAGTAAAGGTTTCCGTGGTACGCCCTCCTCTGGTCTTTCCCTCCTCACTCCCTCACTCTGCATGCGTTCCGGCACATCGTGAAGATCATCATCAGGGATGTCGTGGCTGGGCTCAACATCGATGACTGCTGTGGAGATGAGGAAGATGAGAGCAGCGCGGTCCACGCCGCGTTCAATCACTCGGCAAGCGTGGCTGGGGCGCAGTATGGGTTGCTGACGACGCGCCTGGGGGATATGACGGCAGCGAGCGTCGAGAGGCAGATGAATCTGTCTCATCGGTATCATGCTTTCACGGGTCTCGTAGACCGGCTGGCCCCTCTTTCGTCTGGCCAAGCTGCTGCTGCTGCACCATCTCCCGCTTCCGTGGCGGTCGAACAAGGTCAGAGCCTGGTCGAGTTGGCGAAGACTCGAGCTGCCGTGGAGGAGCACACCCGGACGGTTCTCCGAGTCTTTTGGTCTCCTTTCGGCGGTGCGGCACCCTCCCTTGCCAGGATCGACAATTGCCGGACCGCCTGAGGCCCTTTCCCCTTCATCCATCCTACGCGTGTCGCTATACAGCACCCAGCCCCAGGCAGCCCGCCTGGCTCCTCTGTGTGCAATGCTGCGGTCCGAGACGGCCAGGTTCCGCAACACCACGCGGGCGCTGTTCATCGAGGCCCTCATACAGCGATCTGCGCGTCTGCTCGTCACCACGCCTACCGGGTCCGGCAAGACGCTGGCCGTGGCATACCCTTACTTTGCCGAGCCAGCGGGAGTGTCCGTGCTCATCACGCCTTTCCAATCGCTCAAGCTCCAGGCGATCGAACGCTTCAAGCTGGCCAACGTGCCCGTGAGCCTGCGGAACTCGCACACGATCTTTACGCATGGAATTGTTGTCTTTTCTACCGAGGTTGCCGCCAGGGACGAGTTTGCTACCTGGGCGATCTCGAACGCAGAGGTGGCCAACATCTCGCGGATCTACATCGATGAAGCCCACCAACTGCTCATCAACTCGGAATTCCGGCCAGTCTTCAATCTGATGAAATCGCTGAGCGGATGCAAGGCACAGTTCGTGCTGTTGACGGCCACGCTATTGCCCCGGTACGAGGAAGAACTGGTGAAGCGGCTGAATCTGATACCCGAGCACTTTATGGTCGTCCGTCAGCCGATGGTTGCGTGGCGAGCTGCGCTTCGCGTTCACGGCGAGCCCGACGAAGGAAGCGACTCTACGGCGTCTGGCAGACAAGATCAGGTCTGTCTCGATGGGCGCCGATGAACGTGGGATCGTTCTCTGGAGACAGTTCATGGCTGTCAGACTGATAGTTCAGGTTACCGGTATACTTGGGCCCGAGTGGGAGGTGGATACCAACGCCCGGGGCATTCGGCGCATGCGGTATTGACGCGGAAGGCTTGGCATGAGGTTGCGACGCGACATGACCCCATGCTCCTCTTGCATAGTCATTCGTTCCTCTTCCGCTCCCCATCTCGCACCGTTTCGTCAAGCCCATGGGCTGGTCTCGCTCTCCTCTCCGACAAGCACGGCGGTGGGTGGGCCTATGAGAACGGTTAGGGAACCCTCCTCGTCCGGGCCGTGGGGGAGGCGGGGACGGGGGGGGGGGGGGGGGGGGGGGGGGGGGGGGGGGGGGGGGGGGGGGGGAAGGGAAGGGGTGGCACCGTGCCGGTGCCGCCCGGGCCAGGTGCTAGAGAATATTCGTCATATCCATCCTGTGGTCGTGGTCATGCATATTGTGGTGCTGAACCGGCGTGTCGCAGATACTGTATGACCACTGTGGGCACCGTGGCAAAGTTCAAATTGCAGAGGGAACTTCGCATCCATACAATGCACGCATAGACGTACAGACAAGGTAAAATAGTCAATCGACGAGGCTCAGCAAGTCGTATTGTGTCGTTGGAAAGCGCCACAGCCCGTCCAACAGCTCACACCCTCATGCCTGGCTCGTCTTGCTGAACAACCAACTCAGTCCTGACAGCATCCAACCAAAGGGCGTCAAGATGCTTCCTGCCGTCGTCATTGTCGCTGCCCCTGCTCCCATCATAAATGACTGGAACGTCGCGAATGTGGAGCCAGTTGCGACAGCGCCGCCAAATGTCGCTTGCCAGGTTGCTGCAGCCGAACCTGGCACAAAGACAGTCAGCGTGCTGAGACGTAGAGTAGTGTCACGGACCACTAACTGAACCGGCTGCGCTGAAGCCGAATGCTGCCAAACTGAATGGGATGAGGAGAGCTATGATACCCAGAGCAGTTGCCGTTATCCCAACGTTCCTGACGGTCTTGCTGTTGAAACCCTCCAGTACTTTCGCGGCGATGCGGAGCGCCTCAGTCTGGTTTCCGGAGCTCTCCAAGGTGTTGATGAGGACGTTCATGCGTCGCACCGCCTCCGTCGCAACTGTAAACCGTGAGTTGAACGAGACTCTGTGTCGAGGGTCCACGCACCAGTCTAACCGCTGCGAGCGAGAACATTTCGAACCTCAGTCAGGTCAGCGAGCATCTTTTCGACCACAGTTTGTACATGAGACATGATGACAGCGACTTCGAAATGACTATGAAGTGGCTAGAGATGAGAGCAGCTGTTTCATCGAACAGTCCGACAGGCTACGTGGATGTTGGTTTGCACAACCGCAGGGACTCTATTTGCGCGTAGACCTCTCTTGGACTGATATCCTGAAGTGGAAAATGGGAAGTCTTCGGATAACGGATGATTAATATCAGCTTTTGTATTCAATTTCATTCAAAATGGACAGCAGTGCATTCCATCCATCCTCTGCCTAAACGGGACGGTTCAAGTGGGGTACGCGACAGGGGCCAGATGCCGCTGATGCCCGCTGATGCATCCGCACATTGCAGATGCAGTGCAAATGCAGTGCATGATCCTTTTTGCGCGTTGTATATGATGGGTACCATTGTGCAGCGAGTTCGACCATCTGCCCTGCTGTTACGTATTTGTCGACATTCTCAAGGGACCGTGCATCGTTCGAGTCTGGTTTCTTGACGATTATCCAAGAGTCAATTCGTCCATGACGCTACCGTTTTGCGGGTGATTGGCACAATTTTACTACCAGCGATCTTTTCTGAGCGCTACCTGCTATTAGCTAAGCTTGAATGTACGAGCTTGTGAACCAAGCCCCCCCCCTTTCCTTGAATGCCGGCGTCGCACCACACCAGAACCCAATATCTCGACATCAAATATCACTTCGTCACCCATGCCCTTGCCGGTCCCTTGCAATACATGCCTTCTGCCTTCACGTGCATTCTCGCCGCATTGCGTCAGCTTGTGGGCACTATTCTCATCTAAACGCTGCTTGTCCTCCTCAAACGATTGCAACGCAATCCACCCGCTAATCTGGATACAACGGGATCCGCTCAACGGGTCAATCGAAATCGTTAGAAACCTGATTTGGTCCTCGTGGTATAAACTGCCCCAATGTTATAGTCCACCGACGTCGTCGGACACGTCAGCACACTGACTTAAACGTCGTGTTCTCCGAGTAATTGCGCATGTGCTTGCGCTGACCACACAGCGGGTATACCTCACACAATTGCCCCCGGAAACGGTCGAAGAAAACCTTTATGTCTGCGTAAGCTTGAGCGCTACCCTGTGGCAACATGCGCTTGCTGTCTCCGTATGTGCACGGCTTGTTTGTCCTGTAACGGAAGGAGGACCCAGACGCGACTAGTGGCGGCGCCGTCGCTAAGCTGTTCAGGGTCCCCAGAAAGATGGGAAACAATTATCAGGCGCACCGAAGTGAAGGCGGCACCTCGGCAACCGCAGTGATTTCTGCCCGCCGGTGGGGTTAGAGCGGGGTTAAGGGCACAATGGGCGAAACACGTCCGAATTGCAACTCTACTCGTCTATACTCCGGGGAACTTCGTCCACGATATCACGAGGTCCGCTGACCGTGTCTGCCCAGCGATTTGCGGTTGTCTCTGCGCACTACCATTTGCCGTGGATAGTGGCGACAACGGCGTCACCGGCATGGCACAATCGCACAATCGCACAATCGCACAATCGCACAATCGAACAATCGAACAATCGCACAAGCATAGCGGGCACAATGGGATAACAATGTCG
Source organism: Calocera viscosa TUFC12733 (assembly GCA_001630345.1). Classification (NCBI taxonomy): domain Eukaryota; kingdom Fungi; phylum Basidiomycota; class Dacrymycetes; order Dacrymycetales; family Dacrymycetaceae; genus Calocera; species Calocera viscosa. Next base: position 14,831 of record KV417378.1, read on the forward strand.
CTCTTGGTTTGGTAGGAACGATTTATGAATTATCTCGTGCGTATTGTGTGCTCGGCCCTATTATAAATGTTCTTAATTACAATGGAAGGTGTCGTGTGGTTCAGTCTAGAGACGGCAAGTGGATGATACCCTTGTGGAACGGCAAACGGGCAAGGGCAATTCCGACATCAAGAAAGAGAAGAGAACGGAATTTATGCGAGGCTGATGAATAGCATCTCTCACCGTACCGCACTGGCTGTCCGCTGCCCGTTGACTAGGAGGGCAAAACTTCTTGTGTAGCACAAGCTCTTCACCTTTGAGATCTTCTTTCGTCGGCCCGCGTGGGCGCAGGCAATATCTGCATCAAATCGATGACTGTTTTGTATTTGGTCCGTAGTGTGTATGCAGTGGAAGACAACAGCGATGCCCTTTGTACTCATAGAATATATATAATCTGTTGCCCACATTCGAAATTTCCACAGAACTACTCGGCACCGGGCGCTTGCTAGCCGTCCACCGCCAATACATTATTTCCTGACACGTTTCTCGACACCATGGTACGTTTTCAAAATTCCTCACTTTGTCAAAGCGCTTCATTGGCCATTGAGGTAATGGACATTGACAAATCTAATGTAGATCATCGGCACTGTCCACTACCGTCAAAATGATGATGAGCAATTCCGGTCCCACTGGGCTCTCTTCGTTGCGCCTCCAGACATCGATCCTAGGAACGGAACTGTCGCCTTATACCAGATCCTTGACAAGAGGGGTGAAGACACGGTACCATGGTACAAACGCCACATTCCAAGCGTTACTCCAAGCGATTCGCAGCGCTTCGTAGGCTGCGTCATTCTGGAGGCGAACACGGGCCCGCTTTGGACGGCACAACGCTTGGATTCTCTGCTTCAGCAGATCCCTATTCCTCCACCTCCCACCAGATGCTCCACTTGGGTCTGTAACGCCATCGCTGTGCTCCAGGCGCAAGGCGTCCTCCCCGCGGAAACGTACGCAGATTCGACCAAGGTCCGCCAAAGACTGGATGCGAGACAAATGCAGCTGCTAAACGGTCTGATCCCTGGGGGGATCACGTTATTTTGATTCTGAATGGGAAGTTAGAGAGATCATCGGTCATAATTGAGGGCTTTTGCGGAGGGAACCATTTGCATACACATCGGTCCTCTGAGAGGCAATTTTCAATTTGTATCCACTTGCGACTGTGTTCAGCGTCCACTCTCAGCGAACCGCTCGTGGAAACAAAATTAATAATCGTGCACCTGTCCTTCTATTGCGGGCCACACGAATATATACAAGCAACTAGCTAGGGAGAAGATTCGATTCGCTCCCGGACCCCCGCTCATCATACCCGTGTGCGAACAAGTTGGCCCTACATCGGTGCCCCGAACCTACGCGCCATGTAGTTACAAGCTTGAATGTGATCGGTGTATTCTCCACCGGGCAGCAGGTGAAGGTAAGGCTCGAGGGAGTCTCTCAGCCATCGCCGGCTCCAGAATACCATGTCAGTCTTGACACCTTCCCACCAAGGTGGGAAAAACCCTGCTTGTTCCCAGTCCATAATATATTTCAGCTCGCATGTCCGAGGGTCGACAAAGATGTTATCTGGATTGAGATCGCCGTGGCAGAGCTGAGGCGATGTCGGTTGACTGAAGACAACGCGACGGACGTAGGCGGGATAACTTGGCTCGGCGAGATCCAGAACCTCCGGTGTCGGGAAGCTCAAACGTTTGAGTAAAGCTTTCTCATCGGGAAACGGCTCGCAAGTTTCAAACAGGGCAAGGCGCTCATCGTTGAACCTGCCCCCAGTTGCGGAACAAATTGTCGCTCCATACCGGTTTGGGATATATCGCAGCTGAGCCATACATGCTGCCACTTGTTGAATAGCATGCTTTCGAAGATCCTCCGAAAGGCTGGTCCAGACAGAGAGAAGCGAGACACCTGATATCCTAGTCATGAGGATGTACTCCTTGCGACGGAATGCAATAATGCAGATTGGCCTCGGGATAGGAATTGTCGTATAGCGACGGACAAGGCGCATAGCATCCACTTCTGACTTGGCGTGACGGCGAACGGTCTTGATATAAACGAATCGTCCGATTGTGTCTAATCACGATTTGAGTGCTCAAGTATGGATCACGAAAGCAGAGCCAGGAACGCATAACCAACATGTCCATAGGGGCTTCAATACCCAAGAGATGTATGCCCTGAACCAACGTTCCAGCCGCTGACGACAGGATATATAGATCAATTCGTAACGAGTTGGAGGAGGTGGAACAATAATGTGGAACGATGCATCTGACGACATACTTATCGCTGGGAGCAGTGGGCCAAGGGTGGAAGCTTGGTTTCCAGCGGGACGTTAGTGGCGGTGCTGGTATCACGTGATAGAGAGGACGACCCTCGCGCCACCCTCCCCGATGTCAAGCATTCCTTTATTTCCAACAGCCTAACTGCCGAATCCTGCGACCATGCCCTGTTGGCGCGACCTTAAGACACCGCTCACGCCCCTTTCGTGATTTTCGCATGCACCATCGGTGTCGATCTAAGTGCCTTTCATGCTGCTCTCCAGGTCAGACCTAGGACTTTGGATGATTTGACCTCTCAGACACATGGACATACATGTGATTTGCCTGCAGTGCAGAGTCTAAGACCACAAATGATACTATGGCAGAGGATATGAGACCACATATTGAATCCTCAGCAGATCTCTCAATCATCTAGTACCTGGACCATCCGCCACCGGCACGGTGGCACCCCCACGCTCGCCCCGCCGCTCCCTCCTCCCACGCCGCCTGTGCATAGACATTTCCAGCGGTGTTCTCATCATCCAGCCTGTCCTCCGTCCGAAAAGGGGATAAAATTCGCCGCATAAATATTCGATCGTCGAGAAAATCGCGATGCACGTCGATGAGTCTGACCGGTTTTCTTCCGTCCAAGCCCAAACCAGTCTCGGTCCCAAAACCCATCTTACCGTGCCTTGGCATCGTTCAAGCTCGGCCAGCGTCCGGTTCCACATCCGATCCACCTCTGAACACCGTCGCGTTACGGATTGATATGCAGGATCTCTCGAAACCGGGTAAATACGATCTGCTTGGGCCGTTTTGCAGGCATGACGGAAGGAAATCGAGGAACGTCGCGCGCGCTAGGGTCCTATGTTGTGGCTACGCAGATGACATGATCTTGATTACGAATTTGGTGTGGATAGTGGGGAGACCGTGCCTTAGAGAGGATGCGGTCGGTCAGTCGGATTGGTTGGGTCTCGCAGCACGAACGATGTCTCACCGTCTGACGAGCGTCGCTATATGTATACCCGACGCGCTGGGAAGAGCACAGGTGGAGGACGAGGGAGGGTAAGCACGATGGGATGGTTGAGCCCGATGCGAGAGCAAGCGAGTACGACGATCTCTATGCGCACCACTTCCTTCGGATTATCTCCCTTGTCTCAACCTCACGTTTTCGCGCTAGTAACTACTCCAAGTTGGCACGCCCGCGGCGGGTGCACTACGGCAAACGCTTCACCAACACCTCACTGGCAGTGTGGCCCCCTGGCCTGAGTCTCTGTGCAGCGACGCGTGCCAGGGGGGATGGACGAAGCGTTGACACGCTGAGGAGGCGCACTGGTGGAGGACGAGGTTATGCACAATGGGGTTGTGGAGCGTGGTGCAAGAGCGAACGAGGGGCAATCTTTGTGTGCACCATTTCCTCGCACCCGACCATCCCCTCTCTAGGGCAATCGCGGCTCTGCAGTGGATCGTGCGTCCTCGGCGAGTACGTGTTTCGCCATCGCATGTCCTTCACACCACTCACTGTGCGTTCAAGCGCGTGTCCCCTACACCGTCCTCAACGTGGTTGTCAACGCGGCATGTATAAGCGTCGGCCTCTGCAGCAGCTTCTCAGGCCCACCACGACGCCCTCGTCTCCTGCGTCCCCAGCTTATCCCGACGTCGTGGTTCTTCGGCCGAGGCACGCGCACGCGTTATATGATTCGTCTTGCACGTCCCTCTCGCTGTTCCCGAGACATGGGCCGCAAGCCATGTACATGTACTAGCGCTGGCCAGCGACCGCTGTCAATTGCGGAGCGCCTCGCGCCAAAAATTGCAGGGCGTATACCGCTGGAGAAAGTCAGGACTCTGGAGGATGAGATGGAGACTGACGAAAGGGTGCCAGAGTGCGGTGGGATCAGCGGTGCGCCCGACGTCGCCAATTACGAAGGGCCTGACTGACGAGCTACAGATCTCTTTCGTCGACTGTCAATCTCGAGGTCCAGAGGGTCTGCTCGGCAACCTCGGCAACCTCCCCTGTCCATCCTGAAGGCCTCTGTCTCTCGAGGTCATCTTCAGCTCGCCCTCGTCACTGAACCGCGACCTAACTGTGCGTAGATCACGATCGTATCATCTCACGCCCGCCCAGTGGGTCCTCAGCTGCCTCTGCCTCTGCCGCTCCCTACCCTCCGACGCATCTTTCCACTCTACGCCAGCTCCCTGCTCGCCTCCCGCGTCCCTTCCAACACGAGTTGGCGGCCTGCCGTCTCATCACCGCACACCCGCGGATCGCGATGGCCTTGGCGCTTGTCCGGACCCTGGGTCTCGAGCTGACTCGGTTCAAGTGCATCAACCGAGCCGCCCAGGTATGTCCTCCGATCATGGAGGAGAGGGCTGCGCTGATTCGAGCCTGTGCTAGCCGCCCATAACCCCATCCAACGACCGACGAAGTGTGAGGCGGATCGTGCGCGATAACCTAGGAGGTCTGGGCAAGGTAGGTTCTGTATGAACGTAGGCTGTTGTGCGTGGGGCCTGATATGAGGTTAGATCCAGTCACTGTTGCCTATGCTATTGGCGCCGGCCCTAGCAAGCGAGCCGGGCGAGTCGGGACGAGCAAGGAATAGCTTCCTGTGAATGGTCACGGTGAGCTCGCTACGCGTGTTGAGAGCAGAACTTGAGACTGATATGCTGACAGTGCCAGTCGCGGTCCGGCGTGCCATGATCAATGCTTCAGGCATACGAGCTGAGTGGGACGGCGGTCGTTGTACGAGCCGGATGCATGGTGTCAATGGATATCAAGGTTGTGGGCGGCATCGATTGTGCGGACAAACATTTTTTCAACCATCAATAACCTATACCCTAGTGTAGCCTTAGTCTGCCTAACAACCGCAGTCACCCTCACGAGGACACTGGGCGAGAATACTACATCCACGGTGTACCCTGGTGGCTAGTATCTTCATCATTGAAGCGACATAGCATCTAATGTGGTTTCCGGCGTTCTCCAGCCTCCTAGGTGCCTGTTGTCAAGTCGGCGTCCAGTAAAACGGTATTATCGACACTAGAACCTGGTGCCGATATCGCAAACCTGGGTATCATTGAATGAGACAAGGCAGCCTTCGGATGGGATGCACGAACGTGGCACAAAATTGAACACAATACTCAATATCTCCCCCTCCGTGCATGTAAGAAGAGGCCCCTTGGGTCAACCGAGGGAAGGGCGGGGTCGGAGCTAGTCAACTTGATTTCCTTGTCGATCAGGTCGTGATCTAGGACGTAGGGTCGGACTGCTTTAAGCTTGTAAACATTTTTTCGGGACTGTGCTACATCAGCGCGCGTGTACCAGGCGCGTGGGGGTTGGGGCGGACCGTTTCTTCCAGGCAGATCGATAACTGGTCATAGAGCGCGTGGAAAGTGGGCTCGGCGATGAACACGTTGGGGAGGGCGTGGACGTTGTCGCCATTGAACATTGCTATAACACCGGCAGCATTCGTCTCGCCCATGAAACGACCCAGCAGGGTGATGCAGGCGGCGGACTACTCGCGCTGAGACAGTCAACACGGCGGTCTTGGCAAGGCGTGCGTAGACGCACCTTGGCACCCTGGCCGAGTTTGCTAAGGAGCCCTCGCGGCCAGACATGACACAGTTCGACCGGACGGCGGGCTCTGTGGATTCCCGGAATGAAGGCATCTTCAGGTGCCTCCACGTCGAGGTGACCGGTGAAGATGCAGCAGTGCGCGTCGCGTTGCAGAGCCTGATGCAGGCGTAAGCTCCATGCCGCTCGACGAAGTCTGGTTGGCGCACCAAGGTTTTACTGGGGCTGTAGCTCAAGGGTCCAGCCGTGAGGAGCTCCTGGACCTCTTCCTTTGTGAGGGTCGCTGAGGGCCGGGTAGGATGCCCCGGGGTGGACACTGGGGTCACATTGAGTCGCGCCCCTTGGGATGAGAGCGGTATGTACGGAAGCCTTCCGCGGACAGCTTCAACGCTTGGCGTTTTTGGGGTCCGAGCTGTCCGTAGGTGCTTTCAGCCCGCAGTTTTCCGTAGACAGCAACGTGGCCTTCATTCGGCGTTTAGATAACAAAAGATAACATATTGGCTCCATATCAAATTTCATGACCAGCAGTTGTCTCCGTACATGATGGTCGTGCTCCATCCTTGCAAGGAGCTCGTCTGTTTTGGGCAAAACAAATGACATTGCATACTGGTCAGGCTAAACAACGAGCGACTGGAGTTGGGCAGAGGAAAGGAAAACACGACCAACGAGCGGCAAGAGTTGGGCTATGAAAAGAGAGAGAGAGACGTTCACGAGCGTAACACCGGCTTAGGCGTCCTTGAGCTCCGACGGACGAACTTGACCTCTACAGCGCTTGACTTGGGTTGGTCGTTCACTTCACGACCAGCATCTGGCTGCTCATCCATCTGAGGTGGCTGCTGGACCGTCTGACGCGCGCACTCGAGGGAATCCAGGACGTTTCGAATGTGTGCACCAGGCGAAGGGAGAGGGGTGCTCGCGCATGAGCTATCATCATCCGAGATGACCATCGGCTGGTCGTCACGAGTTCGCCTAAGAGGCTTCATCTCAAATGCCATGCAATACTTGTTGCACTGATGCAAGAAGGGAAACTCGTTGAAGCGCTGGCCGACGTTCCCATCCGCGAAGATCTCGCCCAGATCAGGATGGCTAAGGATCTGAGGATCGGAAAGCATCGTAAGGGAGCCTAGAGACTAGTTAGTCACGACCAGTAGTTGGCACAGATGTTGGTCGTGCTTACCCTGATAGTCCGACACTATTGCTTGCCCATCCGTCTTGTCCCACTGCGAATGCTGGCAGTATGACAGGAATTCAGCCACGTCTCTCGCCGGGCCGTCCTTGACCAGAGGTACCGGGGACGCGTTCGAGATGTACTTCACCCAGCTCTTCTCCTTGCCCTTTGCCGTGATGACCAGTGTTGGGCCAGTAGCCAGTTCCTCGAGAAGGACGACCAGCCCGCGAAGATCATCTGGACTGTCCTCGCCAAATCGAAAAAGACCAACACGGACCATTCGAGTCTGCGGAATCCGGAGCTTGCTTGCAGCCGAGTCCGGATGCTGGTCGAGATATGTCCGGGTGTGATCATAGGCGATCTGATGGAGGCTGCCCGCATAGAAGAAGACATTCGCTTCCCCTTCAAGGAAAGCTGACTCCACACCCTTTGAAGGCGTGAGACGCGGGCCGCCACGTTCTTTGCGGATGAAGTGCCGCTTCAGCACAATCGGAGTGCGGCGTGAGACCAGTATGGG